>PVJD01007892.1:0-78623 GCA_004026545.1 Mormoops blainvillei
TGCAGATTGGTGCTTTGACTGGCAGTTGATGGAATCATAGGGTGTAAACCTATCCAGTTAGTGAATGACCTTGGATACAAGTATAGAGCCAAAATAAGCAACTGGTAGCAGGGCCCTGTGCTTGAGTGTCTATATGTTTACTTTCACTTTCTTGCTCGTTAGCATCAAATCCAGGATGGTGAAATATGTGACTTCATAATATTATTACTAAGCTTTGATTATTGTACATAATTGGTTAAAACATCGGTCAGCATTTTGAAAAGAAAATGTAGTGATAATAAACATAGATGAAAATGATGAATTATTTCTCAATAAGTACACTTTGTTTATAGACAGAAGCATTAAAAAAATGAGGGGCTGTGAAAAGAAAATAAAGTGTTGATAAAAAGAATAGGCCCCACTATTTCTGAGTCAGGAATAGGTAGTTAAACTCTGTCATTAACCCTAAACTGCTTTTTCCTAATGGTTGGCCCTGCTCACAAGGACCTTTCATTTATTTTTTTGTCATTTGGGACCAGTAGCTTAGAGACCTAGATACCACCCTACTCCCACCTACCTACACATGCACACACACATGCACACACACATACTGTAGCTGGCTAGGCACACAGGGGTTGCCCAATGAATGAATCTTAATTCCTGCTGCCTCTCTCATCTTCATGAATATTTATGTGTGTTTGCTGATGCTCAGAAGTGATTGGCATGAAGTTTGGGGTGGAGTAGGGGTTGAGTAACTTTACTGTCAGAAATAAAGGACAAATTGTCTCTTCAGTGGTCCTAATAATGATCATATACTAGGCCTGTCTGGAAAGCGTCCAACCATTGTTAATATAATGAGAATGGTTTGAGCAACATGATGTAACCTGGCAGCCAAGAAGAGTGGACTAGGAAGAGCATGCGTGAACAATAACGACTTCACTGTAGTAGTCAGTGGGGGCTGTAGATGCTGTTGAGTGAGCACGTGTACTGTGTGGCCATCGCATTCAAAATGACTGAGCGAGTAGAGCAATGAATCTGCATCAAATTTTGTTTTATGCTTGAACATTCCTTTGCCGAAACTATTCGGATGATTCAGAAGGTCGCAGCTGTGGGCAACTGGTGAATGGCAGGTTCATCAAGAGAATGCTCCTGCTCATGCACCATGTCTTATACAGATTTTTTGGTGAAACATCAAATCACCTAGGTGACTCAGTCTGCCCTATAGCCCAGAATTGGTGACTTGCGACTTCTGGCTTTTCCCAATACTAAAATCACCTTTGAAAGGGAAGAGATTTCAGACCATTGATGAGATTCAGGGAAATACCCAGGAAAATACAACGGGACAGCTGATGGCAACTGGGGGAACTGTGTGAGGTCCTAAGGTGCCTACTTTGAAGGGGGTTGAGGTGTCATTGTCTTATGTACAATGTTTCTTGTATCTTGTATCTTCTTCAATAAATGTGTCTATTTTTCATAGTACATGGCTGAATACTTTCTGGACAGACCTCATATACTTTCAGAATATAAAAGTTTTCAGTTCCTCATTTTATTTGATCATCATTGCTATCCTGGGTGTTGACTCTATTTGCATAGGAGTAACCTCAGAGCTAAGATTTAGAGCCAGGTTTTTTTACTCGGGTTTCTGTATTCCTTCTAGTGCAGAAGTGGCTTTCAAACTGTTTCCAGGTGTCCTAGGGTTTCCTGCAGGTGCCCGAGGAGCTGAGTCATTGGGAAAAACTCTAGGCTTTTCTCACGTGCCTCAACCATAACCCCTCCACACTTAAGCTAATTTTTAGCTTAAAAGAAAAACAACAGCCCTTTTTTATTATGGAAAATTTTAAATGCATTTATAACTAGAGAGGAGGGCAATATAATGAACCCCCATGTTGATGTAAGAATATCCAAACTTGTACAAAAATTTCATAAGATTTTATTAGAGTTTATTTGAGTCAGATAGAGGACACTCCTAGAAGCAATATCTCAACAGATTGAGAAAGTGCTCTGGAGAATGAGAGTTTTGCAGCTTCTTTTAAAGCAAGGCTGGGATTGGACTACAGGGTAGTTAAGATTATGTGTCCTCTTGAGGGCGTATGCCTCTGAGGGGTGTTACTTCTGGTATTTCAAAAGATACCTGAGAACAATGCACAGGGCTTGCTTACAAACCTTTCCCTAAAGAAGTATAGACCTGAGGCATATGGACCCACCATAACCTACCCAGTTAGGAATTCGTGCTCGGATCACCCTGTGAGGTTACTTCTGGTTAGATTTATTACAGAGCCCCTTTTTCATCCACATGCATGTGCTTATTACTCCCCATCTACAGTTATGCACTCATGGCCAATCTTATCAACCTTGTTTCATCTTTACCCTGGCACCCACTTGGATTATTTTGAAGCAAATTCCAGACATATATCACTTATAAATATTATGGTATATATTTCTAAAAGAACTGTGTTTGAAAACATAACCAAAATATCATTATCATGCCTAAAAATGTAATTACAGTCCCTTAATATCTTCAACTAACCAGTGTTTAAATTTCATATAATGACTCAGAAAAAAGTTTATTAAGTTAATTTGTTCATATCAACATCTAAAGAAAGCCTACATACACATTGGTTGATCTAAATCTTGAGCCTCTTCTAATTCATAGTTTACACCTTCTTATTTTTTTCTTTTCCTTGCAATTTTATGTTGAAGAAACTGGGTCATTTGTCTGGAAGATTTTCCCAGTTTCTGGGTTTGGCTGATTATCTCTGTGGTGGCATATAGTGCGTTCCAGTATCATCTATATTTTTTGTAAATTGGATCTAGAAGATTGATCAGATTCAGGTTGAATTATTATTTTTCTTCTTTTTCTTTTTTGAAAGGATGTTCAACCATATCTGATATTCATTCTCTCTCTCTCTCTCTCTATCTCTCCCCCCCTCCCTCTCCCTTTCCCTGTCCCTCTCCCTCCCCCCACCTCTCTTCGACTGGGCCTAGTGGCTTTATTAGAGAAAACCAATATTACAAAGGACTTACGAGTTGGCATTGGGGCCCTTCTTGCCAAAAGTGGGCACAACATTGACAAAATGCAATGTACTATATCCGCTGCCTGGTCTAGCCATTCGTCTTCTTTTTCTCCTGTTTGACCACCTTGAAGGTCTGACCTTTTACTTTCCCAGCATGGCCAGGGTACTATGTCCTTTACCTCCAAGCATGCAGCTGGCTACTTGGAGAGCGGTCAGAACCTCCACCCCACACTGGCCCAGGGTAGCCTCATCCTCAAGGGGCATGCCTGCCAGGAACACAACTCAGTCTTCTGAAGCGATGCCCTCCAGCAAGGCTACAGAGCCTTGATCTGTGCTGCCACACCCTCATGAGTGTGTAGCTCCTGGAGATGGACAAAAAGCTGCATGTCGGTGACTGAAACTTGACCTTTGCCCTGATTTTCTCTCTTTTTGTATTAAAAATTTTTGTTTTATTGATTCTAGAGAGAAGGGGAGGGAAGGTGAAAGTGAGGGAGAGAAACATCGATGTGACAGAGAAACATTGTTCAGTTGCCTCCTGCACGCGGCTGGATGGGACCTGTACCCGCGGCCCAGGCATGTGCACTGACTGAGAATAGAACCCACAGCCTTTCGGTTTGTGGGATGACGCCCAATCAACTGAGCCACATTGGCCAGCACTCTTTATGTATTTTTAAGGTTGATGAGTGGGTTCAGATGTCAGTTTGATCTACTCATTAAAATATTTCCTGTCAGCTTTTTGCCTAATGATTTTAGAAGCAATTGATTTTTATTATTTCATTGGAGACCTAATTAGATATTTAGAATATTAATTAGATTTGATCTGAACTGCGTTTGAAAAAAGAGGATTACATTGTCTAAAAATAAAGTTTGAAAACTATTGGACTGTAACCCTTCTCTAAGAGCACCAATTAGGATAGGAACCAGGAACTGTTAAGTGGGGACAGTGACTATAATGAACATGTAAGACTTTTTAAACCTCTACTTCCTTATGTGTGTTGCTTTGGTCTACGGTCTTTCCCAATCCAACAGTTAAGCCCTTACAACACAAAGGGCCCACATTTTTTAACTTTTGAGGGCCAGAGATGGTTAGACTTTCTTACCGTAGAAC
Source organism: Mormoops blainvillei (assembly GCA_004026545.1). Classification (NCBI taxonomy): domain Eukaryota; kingdom Metazoa; phylum Chordata; class Mammalia; order Chiroptera; family Mormoopidae; genus Mormoops; species Mormoops blainvillei. The sequence continues at coordinate 4,102 of PVJD01007892.1, forward strand.
CAAGCCTGGCTTAGGGGAGGGGGCCCTAAAGGGTGCAGTGAGAGTTCTGCTTTAATGAACAAAGGAAGTGGTTAAGTTCCCTGGGGCCTGTGCAGCCGGAAGAAGATTCTGCAAGGTGGCCTTGGGAGCATCTAAGACTAGATACTCCCAGCTGAGAATGAGAGCACCAGTCCCTTATCCTTACTGCTTAGGGGACTCCCTCGTCTGTCCAAAGGGTCTGGCTGGTTGGGCTTTAGTTGTGTCACGTCTGACATTTCCAGGCTGAGTCCTGGTAGCTGTGTTTAGGCCAGACTCTTAGGAATCCTAAGCTGATATCCTCAGGACAGTCTGAAGGCTCCTTGTTTTGGCTCCGTTCTAAGGAGGGCCAAGGGTGGTAGGAACCTCTTGGCAATAGTTTTGGCTGATCCATGGATGGCAATACCTTATGTTACTCACTCTGGCCAAGAAAAGAGCTGCTGTGGAGCACTTGGTGTTCTCTAGCCTCTGTGGAGGTCATAGGCAGACAGGGCAGGGGAGCAAGGCCTTAATTAGCTAGGGACTGCTGGAGCAAAGCCACTTGTCAGAGTCTTACCTCAGCTCCTCAGTTGTACTGGCTCCTTCTCCTAGTGACAGTGCAAATACTCCCTCCTGTTATAGCTTTTAGGTCTCTGAGAGATCACTGTTCCATGAGTTTAAAGACATTTATATGCAGTGCGGTTCGAGTCTGATTTTAAAGGCCAGATAGGGGAATGGCGAAAATTCCTTCTGCCTGTGCAGTGCTCTTTAGCCACCCAAGCCCATTTTATTTCATTTGTTCTGAACCAATGGTTCTGTGAGTTGCAGATGAAATTGAAGCCCAGAAAAAAGTATTTAACTAAGTATTTAACTAGTCTGGATTCCTAGACTGGTACTTTTTCCACCAATATAAGTAGCACAAGGGGGAAAGGAGGAGGGCGGTGACTAAAATTGAATAACTTTTATGTGCCAGGCAATGCTAAGTACGAGGGTTACAAGAAAGTGTAAGATTTAGCAATTTCTGCCCTCGTGGAACTCATAATTCGGTGCTGCTCAACTGCTATGATAGAGAGAATGGGGACATAAAATAGAGAGAGATATAGGGGACTGTGAAAGCTCAGAGGGGTCTCCTAATCATAGGGGACATTGTCAGGGAAGGCTTCCCAGAGAGGTTGGTACCTCGGCTAGTCTAATGATGAAGAACATGGGCTCCGGGGTCAGTTGTCCTGGGTCCCATCAGTGACTAATAATACTTTGGGCAAGTTACTTAACCTCTCTGAGCCTACTTCCTTATCTATAACATGTAGATAATCATGTTATCTACCTCATTCAGGCTGTTGTGAAGACTCAGATGAAATAATCCATGCTGAACATTTAGCAGATTGCCTGACACATAACAAGCTCTCATTAATTATTAACCATTATGATTATTGTCTAACTGTGTTTCTCCCATTTTCAGCTCCAGTGAGGACAAATGAATCCACACTTTCTTAGGACCTCTTATCAATAAAGTGGGAGTTTAAGTGATTTCAGAGATATTCCTTTCAGGCCTAAGAGTCTGTCAGAGTCAAAACTGCCAAGTTAATTGTTTCCAGGAGGTCAGCTGTCAGGTAACTTGGTCTTTGGTGGCAACCCAACCTAACCTGTGCTCCCTAAAGCCATCTGGAAATGCCACATCTGATAAAGACCTCTCTTTCCTTTATTTCATTGGACAAGCTGGAAGCTGGCCCCCTGTAGAAACTGGCCTGTTCACTCAGAGCCCATGTTCTTCATCATTAGACTAGCTGAGGTACTAGCTTCTCTGGGAAGCCGCCTGACAACTTCTCCTACCTTCAAAGATTAGGGACCCCTCTGAGTTTTCATTGTCCCTGACCTTTTTCTCAATCCCAGGTCCCCATTCCCTATATCATAGAAGTGAATATTACAAATTACAAGAGCCATGAGGTCAGAGATTACTAAATCTTTCATTTCCCCTGTACCTAGCATTGTATCTGCAGCTCTGTGAACATTTTTTAGATTAACAATGGTCAAGAAATATAGTATAATGATAGAAGGACACAGACTTTTAAGTCAAACAGATTTAGATCTGAATCTAGGCTAACCTTCCCCCAAACTTATTGTGATGGAGAAAGAACTGTAATTTTAGTAGTCCAAGTAGTTTAGGCATTCTCCTATTTTAGGGTTTTGCCCATTGTCGGGTAACTGTGGAATAAAAGTACCTTTATACATTTGTACAGTGCACTCTTTTAAAATAAGTGTTTGTCAGAATACCACTATCATATGAAAAGACAATAGCTATTATTCTACAAAAGATCTTTGAGATCAACTTTGGCAAAGCTGGGAACCTTTAGTATGATAAGGAAATATATGCAAGGCTTCCTACATTTTTTTGATCATGCATCTTTTTTCCCCCCAAGAGAATACCAATTGACATTTTATAAGACATCAGTGTTACACGGAACATGATTAGGTAAGCAAGTACAAAGTGGCTCCCTACTTTTCTGTTAGTAGGGTTTCGAGAAGTTATATGACAAGCTGTCCTTTGGCTAGAAGGTACCTCCAGGCTCCCCTTTTCACAGACTGGGTTGTTGCTGCAGAAGGCTGCTGATCTTGACTAACCCACCAGTCCCTGGTTATGTCCTAGACTCAGTGGTAGGAGATTTAGCTAATTGTGCCTCTATAGTTGGCCTAGTCTTCTGCTTCTGGAGGGGGAGGTAGATGGCCTGCTTTGAGTGATTAACTCAGTTCAGTCATAGAACTCTCTGTCTGTGCACTCTTGTTGGTTGCAGCTGGTCCAGAAATGGGTGGTGGGGTGGTGGTGATTGCATTCGATATTTTACTCTTATGGAGTTCTGGGTTCTAGGCCTCACTCTGCTGTGAGTGAAGAACTTTAATTTCTCAACTGTGGTTTTCTCATTTAAAGAGGAAGCTGGGTTAGATTGATTGCATTCAATAAATATTTCGTAATCATTTACCATGATCTAGTCACGGTCCTACGGTAATGGGGATGTAGTGATGGAAAACCAGACGTTGCTTCATGGAAGTTAATCTCGTAGAGATGATTAGATGATATGAGTGTGGAAGTGTATATTACAGGTTAAGACTTTAGTAATTAAGAAAAGGCAGATATTTGTATGAGTCACTGCAGTTTGGCAGGCTTCCTGGAGATGTTGTGACTTAATTAGTCTTTAAAACTCTTTTTAAGGTTTCTGTAGTGCAAAATCTCAGGGAGCTATTTGAATTGTGAAAATGACCTAAGTGCAGCTAGGAGTGAGCATAGAGAATAGAACGCTCAAGATAAGCACCTATGGGCACTCTGCTGAGGGGGCTCTTTCTGGGGCAGCCGAAGGTCGCGTTGCCAGGGAGAATTTGCAGAGAAGGACAGAGGGAGGCACTGGACAGAAGGGAGTTGCTATTGTGGGTGGAGTGAGAGAATCATAAGCAATGAAGTCAGAAGTGAAAGGACTGAGCTAGTGAATTGTATAATGTGAAATGGGTCAGAACGACAGTTCATATCTCAGGCTATAAGTGACAGAGGGACTTGAAACCTTAATATGTTTATATATAATTTACTAAGTTCTTACATGTGCCAAGCACTGTTCTTAGCATCTTTAATGCTAAACGTATTTAATTCTTTTAAAAATTATTTAATTCTTATTATTAGCATGTTTAATCTTTATGCCAATCCTAAGAGAGTAGGTACTATTACTTTCCTATTTTACAGGCGAGAAAACTGAGGCCCAGAGAAGCTAACTTGCTCAGACTCACATGGTTAATAAATTGTGGGATTCAGGCCTGGCTGATGCTTCCAGAGTCCTTGCTCTTAATCACCATGTTATATAATTTTAGTCAGTGAGAAGCCCTCATAGATTTCTGGCTAGTGAAGCAACTTGTTGCAAGTAGTGTGGTACAGGGCAGTTTCCGAAGGTGGGGAATTGAAGGCAATGAGACTAGCTACAGGTTGTTGTAGTAACATTATCAGTTACTTTTGAAGGTGTATAAAGGTCTTGAAGTTATTTCACAAATTACTTCCCGAGACGGACCTAGCAGTTCCCAGCCCCACCTATAATCACAGTCCACTTTAGAAATTATTTTCCAAAGAATTTTAATCTACAGGACGCTCTCCTGTCCCTATTGAACAGGCTGTTCTAGGCAGAGGAGCCCTGGGAATCAGGTCAGGAACACCTCTTCCGGGGTCAGAGTCCAAGCGGCATCTGGAAGTGTTTGTAAGACGGGAAATTGAATCTGTTAAGACTTCCTGTTGCCATTAGAATTTGCGCTCTTGATTTGGCAGGGGCGGAGTCGGGGAGGCATATCCGTTGTCACAACTGATAGCCTGGTTGCTCATCTTGAGAGACTGGGCAAGTGGGCAGGGGAACAGAGATGTGACAGACATGGTCCCTGACCTTACCTTGAGCAACCCACAGATTACTGAGTAGATAAGCTCACACACAAGTACCACAATAGAGGGACATAGAAAATGTTGTGGGAGAAAAAGGAAGGAGGGTCTAAGTGCTGACCAAGGGAGAGTCAAGGAAGGCTTCCAAGATCTTTAAGCCGGATCTTTGACAGTGACCAGAAGCGTGCTAGGCAGAGAGGGCCCTGGAATGTATTCTAGGTAGTGCGAGCATGGAAGTGTGTGGCATATTCAGGGAATGGTGAGTTGTTCCTTGCGCGGGACTGTTTGGGAGGGATCCGGAGTGGTAAAGAGCTTAAATCCTATTGGAGTTGAGCTTTACATAGATATGTGTTTAGGAGTCTTAGGATGCCTACATTAAAACTAGAGGCAGTGAAGGCAGCTAAGAAACTTGCTTAGCAAATGATTAAGCTGGAACAAGGGTGGTAGTCATGAGGGTTGATTTAAATTGTGTGACCGAAGGGTGAGTGAGGAAGTGTCTGGTGACTGGGTATTACTGTGACTATTAACATATAGAATACAGGCTGGAGTGTTGGTTTGGGGAGGTTAATGTTGGTTTTGAGATGCCTATGGATGACATAGTAGAAAATATTTGGTACTTGTGAGAGAAGATATAAGTTTTGGAGCCCCTGAGAGAGGCAAGAACATAGATGTGGTAATGATGACTTCTAAGTGAGTGGAAACCATAGAAATAGATGAAGTCGCTTGAGTAAAATCCATAAAATGGGGAAAGAAGGGTAATTGGGAATAGAGCCCAGAGGAACCCTGGTATGTGTAGACAGTAAAGTTAGGGAAGGGATCTGAGAAGGAGAAATCAGAGAGGTAGGAGAAAGTACTCTCTGGGATGCCAGGAATGGGAATGTAAATGTCTACCGCATCCGGGAACAATCAGGGTAGCACTGAAATGAAGACTACTGAGTCATTGGTGAGCTGGTGATGGCAGTTTCAGTGGACAGGTGGGGACAGAAGCTAGTCTGCTGTGTCTTAGGGAGTGAATATGAGGTGAGGATGGAGATTCAGTAAATACAGACTTCTCTTCTGAGAAATATAATGGTAAGAAAGGAAAGGGTAATATTTTGAAGAGAAACCAGGGGAGGCAGGTTCAAAGATTTTGTTTTTTCAAAGTTGGGAGACAGGAGTGGTATAGGTTAAGGGAGGAGAGATAGAGAAATGTGTCAGTTAAGGTACTGTGCCTTTCTGAATACTCCGTGTTGTTGTGAAAGCCCTAAACCGTGGTGCTGCGCTGAAGCCTGCAGTCACTATAAAGAGTGTGGGGTAGACAGAGAGGCCGACATTAATAATGATTACTGACAGCACCATAAATTGAGTAACCTGTGTATGTGAGTTTTTCTAGGTACATCTAAACACATTAGACACAATTCTAATGCTCATCACATCCCCCAGAAGTAAGTATTATCACCATTGTTCAGATGCAGAAACAGATGAGTTAAGAAGCATACAGCTAGTGAGGCATGAAGCCAAAGTTTCAGCCCAGGTCTGTGATGCTACGAGCTATTCCCGTTCTACTCTACAGTGTTGTCTTTTCCATTAGGAACTCAATGTTGAGACTCTAAAAAAGGCTGTGGAAGCGGGTAGGAATGGATGGCCCAGAGGGACAAAAGTAGAGTTCTGGAATGGCCCTAGCCTGGAGAGAGCATGACAGTCTCCGGGATGAAGGAGAAAGGTCTTAGTCTGGCTTTGTTCTTCCTTCTCTCTGCTTAGCCAGGGGCCTTGGTGACTGCAGGCTTTCACTTTATTTTTCTCCATCTTTCTGTGACTTCCTGCCAGGCTTCTGTGGTTCTAGCGCCTGCCTATTATTGACTGTTTACTGAGAAAAAAGAAACAATCTCTAAGCCTGAAGGGACTTACCCTTTTTGACAAGCTACCTGTAGGGAACTGCTGAGCTGTGGGCTGGCACTCTCTTTGGCACAGGGCACATGGTAGGCTTCTCCATGAGAAATATTTTTATTTGAATTGAATAATTTTGGATCAGTGGCAAGAGCAAGACACTAAAAATTAGAAGACATGATTTCCAATCTAAGTGATTGACTAGGTTACCTTGGGCAAGTCACTTCCCTCTTGCATATTTACTTGGCATAAGGAACTGTGTTTTACTCATCCCTGTATCTCACATACCTGACACACACATGGCCTGACTGAATAGGTGTCCTGAGTAAGTTTATTATGGAGTAAGTTAACCTACTCATCTATTAAATGAGGGAATTGTATCTTTTGATTTCTAAAAGTCACGCCAATTCTGAAAGTGTATTGTTCCATGAGGATTTATATGCTTTAATTATGAAATACTAAGTACTGTCATTTATTTAGCACTTACTGTTTGCCAGGCACCGTGTAAGGCTCTTTACGTATTTACTTAGATGATTCTTTTTTACATAAATTAACCCATTTATTATAGGTTAGCAATGTTTCGAATTGTGGAGTTTCTTCTAGTCTTTTAATTTCTTCAGTCTTCTGATGGCAGACTTTACTGTGAGGGCAGAAGTGTGTTGTAGGCCCTGGCACCACCGGTTACTGTTTCCATCCAGGGACCACAGTGCCAGATCACCATAGCTCCGCTCTTCATCTTGGTTTTGCCACAGAAGGAGCAAGTGTAGTTGGCGTACTGGCTGATTTCATTTTTCTTCATTATTTCCTGAGGGAGGTACCATAATGGCTCCCATGTTTCTGATGATTCAGACCTTCTTGGTGCATTTAGCCATGTTGCCCCAAACTAGGTTGGAACCTAGAGAGGTGATTTTTTTTTTTAATTTTAAAATTTTATCTGAATCCTTTCAAAATATTGCGGTCCCTTGGGCAATAGAGAAGTGTACTTGTGCCTGTTTACTGTTGTGAACTAGTGCTAAATACAGCCCTGGGTGTGTAATGGATGCTCAATAAGTATTTATTGAACAAATGAATGAATGGGTATCTTATCATTACAACTATCTTATCATAGGTAATGATAGTCCCATCTTACAGATAGGAAAGTTGAGGTTCAAAAGTCATAGAACTAGTAAGTGGCAAAGATGGAGGATTCAAACCCTGTCTAACTCTAAAATTGGTGCCTTGACTGCTTAACACCACAATGCCTTTACTTAGCTGATGTTTTAACTGAAAATTTGGATGGAAGGAAGAGAGTTGAGGGATAGGGAATGGGGTTCGAGGTTGGGCACAGAAATTTAAGTGTACATGGTAAATATACATAGTTGGCAAATATCTCTAGCACCTTAAAGGGGTTATAATAGCAATTACTATTCATTGGGTACTTCATTTATTGAATAATAAATAAATTACATTTAAAAGCCATTTTGATAGTTTTAATTATCATCTGTTCATTGACAACTCTCAAATTTGTGTTTCTAGCTCAAACTTCTTCTCTGAACTTTAGAGTTATATATCCAACCTCTTAATTTACATTTTGGATGTCTAATTGGCATTTTAAATTTAACAAGTTCACACTTACATTCAATCTGTCAGCAAATCCTATTGGTTCTACCTTTGAAATGTATCCAAAATTCAGACACTTTTCATAGCCTCCGCTCCTACCACCTTGATCCGAGCTATCATTTTCTCATTTTCTTAATCAATTTCCCTGCTTTTGCCCTTGCCTACTTACAGTTTGTTCTGAACAGAGCAGCCAGAATGATCCTTTCAAAACATAAATCCAGTCCTATAGCCCTTCTGTTCAAAATTGTTTAGTGGCTTCTCATATCTCTCAGAGAAAAAGCCAAAGTCCTTAGAGTGACTTGGCTCCCAGTTACCTGGCCTGTCCTCATCTCCTGTCCATCTGCTCACTGTGCTCCGTTGCTTCCTCACTATTCTTTGAATAAGATGTGCTCTTGCTTCAAGGCCCTTATATTTGTTTTTCCCTCTTTCTCCTAACTTTTGGTATGGCTCATTATCTTACTTTAGATCTTTGGGTCAAATGTCATTCTCTCAGTGGCCTCCTTGAATCATTCTATTTAAAAATAGTAACCTCTTCCCCTTAGCACACCTCAAGCTGTATTTTCTACTTTATTTTTCTTCATAGAATTTGTCACCTTCTTGACATATTTACTTGTCAGTCCCCTCTACCTTGCCCCTGACCCCCTGTTAGTTCCATACGAGCAGTGATTTTTCTTCATCGTCGAATCCTCATTGCTGAAAATACTGACTGACACATAGCATGTGCTTAGTAAATATTTGTTGAGTGAAATATTTTGGGCCAGGCACTGCTAGATTATATATATAAAATTTACTTTTCTTTACAACCCTGTAAGATATCACTGTTATTTCATTTTACCAATGAGGAAAGCGATTTGCCCAAGATTAAATGGCTGGAAAATAATAAAGCCTAGATCTGTTCCACTTATACATTGCCAAGCAAATCCAAATAAAATATTATAGAATGACAGAGTCTAAACATTATTGCTTTGCTGAACAATGAAGTTATATAAAATACAGGCCTAGAAACCAGAAGAAAGGCAAAATCTGAATGTCCTGAACTGGGTATTGTTCATTCACTTACATGGGAACACACTGATATTTGTGATGCTCCTAATGTTTGTGATATTAGGGCGGCTGGAAACCTAAAACACCTGGAAAAAGGCCTTCTTTGTGTGAGATCTTCCTACGCACTACTTGACACATCTCTGGCTCATATACGCAGAAAGTCAGAAGAGTTTTGTAACAATTCGGAAACTTTCTCCTCCACTCTCCAGGAAAAGACCTTCTTTCTCTAGTTTGGAATATCAATGGGGTTACTTTGGGCCAACTGCTTCACATTACTTTTCTTTCCTGAGGCTTAATGTCAGCCAAGATCAGTGTACAAGCCATCTCCAGGTTATACTTAGTGTGACTTTCTCTATGGTATGGCGATTGGGAAGGCCTAGGTCAGAGATGTAAGATGAGGTAGGAGCCAGAGATATCTTCAGGGTAAAATGAGGCTGGGTTCCAATGCCATCCTGTAGGCACGTCATTCTGTTAGAAGAGAAGGTTCGGAAGATCATTCTGTTAGAAGAGAAGATTAGGAAGAATAAGCCCAGGATCCAACCCCTCAGCTTGCTGGGATGTAGCATGTCTCTTTCCTAAGTCCCAGGTACCAGTAATTCTTTTTCCATTTTTTAAATTGTGGTAAAATACATGTAACATAAAATTTCCCATAGTAACCAGTTTTTAAGTGTACAGTTCAGTAGTATTAAATACATTCATAACATTGTGCAACCATTCCACCATCATCCACCTTCATAACTCTTTTTGTCTTAAAAAACTGAAACTATATCCATTTAATCAACACCTTCCAATCCCCTTTGCCCCCAGCCCTGGCAGCCACCATGCTTTCTGTCTCTATGATTTTGACTACTCTGAAGCCAGGTACAGGCACACTGGAGTGAGAGACCTGGTGAAGCGCTGGGCTTCTAAGAGACCCAGACAGAGGCAGCAGGAGCAGATGTATTCAGGGTAAGTAATCTGACAGAAGTAGAGGAGAGGAGGTGGGAAAGGTCATCCTGTGGTGTGATATGGTCAGTGACGTATTCAGGGAATAGTGAATAGGGAACCGTGGATCAGTGTAAGTCGGTCCCCAGGGTACAATGAGTTGGGAATGAGAGCTGTTCCCAGGGAATAATGAAAATAGGACAAGAACTTTCCCCAGGGTAAGATAAGCCTGAGGGAGAAAAGTATATGGGGGTGACAACACCATTCCCAGGGTGAGAGAAAGAAAATAGCATGTTTGAACAGTCACATGTAGCAAGGGAGACATAATGAGAGGCAAGAATTTTAGGGCAACATGTTTAGGAGGTGAGGCTAGGAAAAGACGTAAATGCCTGATTTTAGAGGGCCCAATGTGTCATGTTAAGGATTTGAGGCTTTATTCTTTGGGCAATGCAGAGCCACTGAAAAGTTTTAAATAAGGGATAGACATGGTGAAATTTGCTGCAGGTTACTCTGCCCTGTGTTCCCAGGGGAGCTGAGGTCAGGAAAGGTTAGAAAAGAGCATGGCAGTCTAGGGACTCAAGGCAGATATCTGCCAAAGCCACAAGTATCTGGCATATCGGTCTGAGCAGATGCCTGAGGAGTGGGTGGAGCTTGACCTCAGTGAAATCAAAGAGGTTTTCCTGGCCCTTGTCAAAAACTAAAAGCCCTGGCGGTTGCCCAGAATTGTGAATGTAATAAATGCCACTGAATTGTTTACTTTAAAATGGTTAATTTTTTGTTGTGTGAATTTTACCTCAATGAAACAAACTTAAAAACAAAACCGAACAAAACTTAGAACCCTGTCCTGCCTTAGTCTTTGTAGGAGTTGGCCTGGGGTTCTGTTGCTGCCTTTCTTCTGCAAGGGCTTGGCCTATGGGTGATGGCACTGGGGAGTCAAGGATGGGACTAGGCATAGTGGCAGGGATGTGGGCCCAAAGCTCTCTCCTTCTTTTGTCCATCCTTCCTGTTGGCCGCCAGAGTCATCTTTTCAACAGGTCAATCTAACTATGGCCCTTACCTGCTCAGAAGTCTCTTTTGCTTTCCAAGGCCTTACAGATTATAAAATCGAGGCTTTTGATTGAATCTAGTGTCCATGGCATTCCATGATCTGGCCCCTGCACATTGTCTTTTCAGCAAATCTTTCTTTCTGGGTTTTTTGTTTGTTTGTTTGTTTGTTTATTTTATTTTTTATTGAATTTATTGGGGTGACATTGGTTAATAAAATTATATAGGTTTCAAGTGTACAATTCTATAACACATCATCTGTATGTTGTATTGTGTGTTCACCACCCAAATTCAATTCTTCCATTACCATTTATTCCCCCTATACTGTCTTCCACTCCCGGCTCTCCCCTTCTTTGTTTTTATTCATGTTTTCTGTTTTACTTGGAATGTCTTTCTACCTTTTCCACCTGGTAAACTCCTCGTCCTTCAATACTGAGTTCCAGTACCACCACTGTGATTCTTATATTATACATTATATGTCTCTCTGTTCATTATCTCACTGTATTGTGATGGCTTTGGGCATGATTGCCACACAGATTGAAAGTGTTTTTTAAAAAGTGGACCTACTTTTGTTTTTTTCTGTACCCCTGACCCAGTACAGAGACAGACATTGCACAGAGACAGCTTTTTTGGTTTTTTTGTTTGTTTGTTTTTGAGAAACTCTTATTTCTACTTTATAAATACCCAGTCACAAAAGGCAAATAATAGGCTATGTATTGGTCAATGTAGTGAGGCTAACAGGGGCATTAGTTCATAACACTTTTGCTCTTCTTTTCTTCTCTTTTCTTTTCTTTTCCTTTCCTTTTCCTTTTCTTTTCCCTCTAGCCAGAAGTTCCACTGAACAATGACTGCAAACCTCAGGGTGGCTGGCCTTGGGAATAGGTTCTTTGTCAAATAAGACAAAAAAAAAAAAGAATATCTGAAGTGAGTATAGCACAGACTGTTAGTTGTCTTTGTCAGTATTGACTCTCTCATTCTTTCTTTAATGATAGAACACTTAAGTTTTTGTGGGGCACGTGGCTGCTCAACCTGCTTTGCAACCAGCTGTGGCCACAAATCTAAGCTCTAAACAGTGGCTTCTTAACGAAAGTGGTGCATCTCCCGCTTCTGGGTCATGGCTTTAAGAGAACAGATCAGTCCCTCTCTTGCCCTTTCCTCCTCCCTGCTGGCTGGGAGATGGCGTGGGCTGCAGTGCTCCTTTTGGTCTCAGAGATGGCAGCTTCCTGTTGAGTGAGGATGGCAAAGTTCCACTCTCAGTCCCTGACTGCTAACTGCTCAGTTATTATATGAGAGAGAAATGTACTCTCTTTGGTTTAATCTTTTCTGTGTGGGGTTCTCATAGTTACGGCAGCTTGACCTGTGCCCTCAGCAGTGCAGGGAGGTATTGGGTTGCTGCGGCGCCAGGTCGTTTTTTGCGGCTGCTACTGGAGGTCTTAGACTGCCCACTGAGTTCCCGTTTCTTGTCTTGCCTCCCCTCTTAGCCCTCAGCCTGGCTACTCAGATGACACCATGAGTTCGCTCATGTACGTTAAAAATATTTATTGAGGTGAAAATCACATAACATAAATTTAACCATTTTAAATTGAACAACGCAGTGGCATTCAGTACATTCACAGTGTTGGACAGCCGTCATCTCTCTCTAGTTCCGGAACATTTCCATCACTCCAAAGTAAAGCACCTTACCTATTAAGCATTTTCTTCCCATTTCCCCCAGCCCCTGGCAGACATGAGTCTGCGTTTTGTCTCCATGGATTTATCTGTTCTCAATATTTCATATCGATGGTTTCATATAATATGTGACCTTTTAGGTATGACTTCTTTAATTTAGCATAATATTTTACAGGTTAATCCATATTATAGCATGTGTCGGCACATCATTCATTTTATTTATTTATTATTTTTAAATTTTTTTATTGTAGGCACTATTGCAGAGGTCCCCCATTTTCTCCCCCTTCACCCTGCTCCACCCAGCCTCCCCACCCCAAAGCCTTCACCACATTGTTGTCTATGCCCATGACCTATGCATATATGCATATATGCATATATGTTCTTCGGCTGATCTCTTTCAGTCCCCCTCAGTTCCCTTGCTCCCCTCCACCCCACCCCAAGATCTGTCAGTCTGTTCCATGTATCCTTGTCTCTGGTCCTATTTGTTCATCAGTTTATTTTGTTCATTAGATTCCACATATGAGTGAGATCATATGGTATGTTTTTCTCTGACCGGCTTATTTCTCTTCGCATAGTAATCCCCAGGTCCATTCACACTGTTGCAAAGGGTAAGAATTCCTTCCGTTTTATAGCCGCGTAGTATTTTATTGTGTGAACATACCACATCTTTTTTATCCACTCATCTACTGATGGACACTTGGGCTGTTTCCAGATCTTGGCTATTGTAAATAGCTATTAACATAGGGGTGCATATATTCTTTCTGATTGGTGTTTCAGGTTTCTTAGGATCTGTTCCTATAGGTGGGATCTCCTGGTCAAACAGCAGTTCCATTTTTAATTTTTCCAAAAAAATTAAATCCACACATACATATGTATTTTTGTTGCACAGTAGTTTTTAAATTTTTGGCAGCCCATTTATCTATTTTTTTTCTTTTGTTGCTCATGCTGTTGGTGTCATAGATAAGAATCTTTCCAATCCAAGGTAATGAAGATTACCTCTATGTTTTCTTCTGTGGTTTTAGCTCTGATATTTAGGTCATTGGTACATATATAATTTTTGCATATGGTATGAGTCTAATGTACTTTCAAACCCTTGAATATATGCTGTTGAAGTTTTCCTGATCTGTAATGATTTTTAGGTCTTCAGATCCCAGTAGATATAGAAGTTGTGTCAGCTGCTGTTGTGCTTAAGTATAGTTTGTCATCATGGGTGCACCTTAGAAGACATTTTTTCCTCCTCAGATCCTATCCATTGATGTGCATTTGATAGGTCTGGGGCTACTTTGAGAGTAAGGCTACTGACTTTCAGGGCTGCCAGTAAGTTGAGTGACACACCCTTATGTATGTGCATTAGGATGCTCTGCCATGGACTTGTTTATGTCTCAGTGTCTGAGGAAATGCAGCAGGGTGAGGCTTGAATGAAACAAGGCAAAGCTGCCAGGGGCAGGGAAACAATGCTGTCAGGTAGCAAGTCTGTACTGAGCCCGGCCAGGTTCCCAGCCCTGTCTATGGCTTGCTGAGAACTGAAAAGTGGTAATGATTAGCGAAAAGATGTAATTTGGAGACAGAAGCCTTGATTTCAAATTGGATGACTTCAGGTTAGTCAGTTCTCTCTCAGCCTTGATGTCTTCCAATATATAATGGAATACTGACTTCATGGGGTGTTTGGTATAATGTGAGAGAGGAACATCGATAGGCTGCCTCCCGTACATGCCCCAACCGGGGATCGAACCCACAACCGAGGTATATGCCCTGACCGAGATTTAACCTGCAGCCTTTTTGGGCGTGGGATGATGCTCTAATCTGAGCCACCCAGCCAGGGCTCCCTGACTGTGATTCGTAGTAAAAGTTTGGGTTTATTGACCAGGTGGAGGTTTGGATTTCATTAACCAGGTGGATATTTCTCATTTTTTCCCCAAATAATTTTTCATTTTTTGTGACTCTTTTTTAAAAAAAGCTTTTTCAATTATAGTTTACAGTCAATATTGTTTGTATTAGTTTCAGACAGTTATATACTTCCCAAAGTGTTCCCCCTGATATTTTCAGTACCCACCTGGCACCATGCATAGTTATTACAATATTGCTGACTATGTTTCCTGTGCTTTACTTTATATCCCTGTGACTATTTTGTAACCACCAATCTGTACTTCTCAATCTCTTCACCTTTTTCACCCATTACCCCAACCCCCCCTTCCCTCTGGCATCCATCAGTCTACTCTTTATGTCTAAGAGTCTGTTTCAATTTTGTTTATTTATTTTGTTCTTTAGATTCTACATGTAAGTGAAATCATACGGTATTTGTCATTCTCTGACTGGCTTATTTCACTCTGCCAAATATCCTCTAGGTCCACCCATGCTGTTGCAAATGTTAAGATTTTATTCTTTTTTATAGCTGATGTTGTGACTCTTTTGCAAGTGACAGAAGTACAACTCAGACTGACTTAAGCAAGAGAGAGGGACTTAGTGACTGAAGTAACTAAAAAGCCTAGAAGTAGATACACCTTTACACACAGCAAGATCCAGGGACTTGAATGTCATTTGGACCTAATTTCTTTCCTCTTGGCGCTGCTTTTCTTTGTTTTGATTTATTCTTAGGCAGTGGCAAAGATAGATATCAGCTTCGGGTATGCATTCTACCAGCTAAGCAACCACTATTGAAAGATAATACCTTTTTCCTGATGGTGCTGGCAGTCCTGGGTGTGATTTTGGTTTGGGTCCTGTGTCTACCCTAGGTCAAATCACTGTGACCAGAAGAATGCTGGGCTTTTTTTGTGGCCAACAGAGTTACATTCTACTCATGGAACCAGAGGCAGCTCCCCTGGAACCATGTGGACTGAGAGCTGGGAAGAGGATCAAGGTGCATTTACTCAAACGAGGGTTTGGAAGGTTGGGAGATAGTTTAAATCAGCAAAATTTATAGGTGTCTGCTACATAAGTGAGCCATTTTTTACTTAAAAAAAAGAAATTAATTTCCAATATTTAAAACCCAACATAAATAGAGCTGCTGTATTGCCAAGGATATTACTTGAAGGAACCTGGGTGGGAGGTTGGGGGTGACAAAGAAGGGGTCTACAAAGCATAATTTGCAAACTGCTTAGACAGTTTAGCCAAGAAACATTTGTTGGATGTGCGACAGCTCCTTAATTCTTTTTTTTCAGTCTTCCTGGCCTCTTTGTAGAAGAGGTTTTATTTTTCTCTCCAATCAGGGAGAGTGAGGTAAGTAGCAAAGCCAGGTATAGCCTGAGGTTGAGGACGCCAAGGCCCTTACTTAGTCCTAACACCAAAGTGTGCTTAAGAAAAAAAACCACAAGTCTTTCAGATTTAAATAGGGACTCAGAGAACAGGAAGAAGTCACTTTACAATGTATTGGTTAATGTGAGTGATGAAATGTACTTGTATCCTGTGCATTTTGCAAGGGCTCAGTGTGCTGGAGTGTGTAGAGCTGGATTCTGTATTGTAAGGTGAATGAGGGTGAAGGCTGCCCTCACACAGTGAAAGCTGCCATCAGGCAGTCAACAACCACTCTGTTTTTTGTTTTGAAACATAAATCACTTAACATAAAATTTGCCTTCTTAAAGTGTACAATTCAGTGGTTTTTAAACAGTTTTATGCAACTATCGGCACTATCAAATTTTAGAACATTTTCGTCATCCCCAAAAGAAACCCATTAAATAGTCACTCCCCAATCTCTAGCCCCTGGCAACCATTAATCTACTTTCTGTCTCTGTGGATTTGCCGCTGCTTTATCAGTGGTTATACTTAGGTAGTTTAAAAAAATTTTTTTTATTTTTATTTGTTATTTTATAATAAAACTTTATTTTAATAAAAGAAATCTTGCTGTAGAGGCTATTTCTTCCCTTGTACATTTTTCCTTAAGTGGCCCTTAAAAGGCAGTTCTTTTTGTGCTTCAGCATTTAACAGAATGTAGTAAATACTTTTAACAGGCACATAAAAGAAAATGTGTATCGTAGTGCATAGAAAATCTGTCATGCTCCATAATTTATAATATTTATTTTAAAGATTTTAAGAAATATTTTGTATATATTGTTCAAATAGCATTTGCTGACAAGTGAAGTGCAGTTTAAAAAATATTAATTTTCATGTACTATTTAATCCCATTTTTTATTGCAGCAAGAAGGAATAGCGTTTCACCAATGATATGTGCCTTTTGTTTTTCACTGTTAAGCAGGAGACCTGTAAAAGGACTTCTTAACCGGATTAAGTATCCCCAGACTTTAAACATCAAATAAAATTTATAGAGGTTTAATTTTAGATTTACTTTTCAGATATGTTTTTCATCATGACAGCTTTATTTCATCATTAGTTAATACAAGGGTCAGCAAACTATGTCTGCTTCTACAAATAAAGTTTTATTGGAACACAACCTCATTTATTTGTTTACATATTATCCATGGCTACTTTTGCACTATAATGGCAGAATTATGTAGTTGTAATAGAGAATGTATGGCCTGTGAGCCTAAGATATTTAGCATCTAGCTCTTCACAGAAAATGTTTGCTTACCCCTTATTTAATATATCAAAGCACGATATAAACTAAGGATGCTGTTCAGTGTTAATAATAAATGTAAACCCATATTTTAAGTAGTCCTTTGATAATTTTGAAAAACTTTTTGACAACTTATTGTTTGAACCAATTAGATTGTTTTTACCCTGATAGAGAGCTGATACTAGGAACAGAAGGATCAACTTGGTCACTTTCTTATTACTGTTTATTTTCGTGTGTAATTTTAATATTATTTCCTATTCATGGGAATTATATTTTGTTTTTTTGCTTACTTATTTGCAAGAATCTTTAAAATCATTTATCTGCATGGTGAGGGTTTGTTTAGTTGGGAAAAAATAGAAATCATAATTCATTAAGTTTATTCAATCAGGCTCGTACGTATTAACTGCAGTATGTCATAGTATCCTGAAAGCAAATGAGTAACTCCAGACACTGATGTTCTCCCTCTAACACTGTGGAGAACACAGCTCCTACTCTATTCTTAGGACACCTTGTATGTGGTAAATAATACGTAACATCTGACATAATGATTCAGAGAGGGCACATTGTTAGTCTGTACATATAACTTTTATATTGGGTTGGCCAAAAATTCCTTTATGTTTTTTCTGTACAATGGCTCTAGTAGTGCTTAGTTGTCTTAACTTCATTCAAAACAATTTTGTTTTGTATTGTGACAACTGTCATATCAGCATGCATTAAAAAAAAAGCTTATCAAAATTGGTGAATTTTTGTGCAGCCATTTTAACATTGAAAATGGAAGAAAATATGCAACATTTTTGGTGTATTACACTTTATTATTTTAAGAAAGACAAAAACACAACTGAAATGCAAAAAAAATTTGTGTAGTGCATAGAGAAAGTGCTGTGACTGATGGAACGTGTCAAAAGCGGTTTGCAAAGTTTCTTGGTGCTATTGACATTTTGGTCACATAATTCTTTGCTGTGGGGCCATTCGATGCATTGGAAGATGTTTAGCAGCACCTCTGGCCTCTCCCCACTGCAAGCCAATAGTGGGTTATAACAGCCATACTCAAAATATCCAAATCAGTAGTTATTCATGAAAATGAAAAATGTGTCTTTTATTTTATGGAAAAAACTAAAAGGACTTTTTGGTCAGTCCAATATTTTAAGATTAAAAACTAATATAAGAGTTTTAATTTTTCTTTCTCTACTTCCATTGGAAAGTCCCATGCATCCCATTTTGGAGATGACTGTCTTAACATATATTTTTTTGTGTAATTTTTTCCTGAATATAGGCATAATCCCTGAATATAAATACAAGGTTTTAACATAATAAGAAATGAGCTCTAAGTCCAGCAAAGACTACCTTGTGTGGATAGTACTATCGGCAGCTGAAGTTAGAGAACTGGAAGCCAAGCAAAACCTCACTTAGGTGTTTGATCTGCTGTTGTCCTGTGTGGACAACCTTCTCTCTTCCAATAAGGTTTTATATCTGCAGCTCATTAAATCAAGAATTTAGCCTTACAATGGAGGACATAGGACTGTGTCCTTCTGCCATTCTGTCACCCACCAGAAACTGCAGTGAGCAGGACCACCACCTAACATTCTCTTTTTGAAGGCTCAGATTTTGTCAGTACACTGAGAATAATTATCTCTTTAAGCAGACTCTCTTAACCACGTTTATAGGACTGATATTTAAAACTAGAATGCCAATTTTTAAGTTTACCTGGAGAAGTAGAACTGTCACATATACTGAAATGCCTGTGTTGGTATGACCAGTGCTTTTTCTACCTTTGGGTGCTGTGGAACATCAAATCCTAGTCATAAAGTCTATGGTGACCATAGAATCTGAATTAAGGGCATTAGTTAAATGAATCCAATGTTTTGTGTATAATACCAAAGTGACTAAAATGAGTATTTATTACCCTTTCCTCAGTTTAAGAATTTCTTCACTTAAAATGCCGGACATTCACTTTCACCCTCTTTTGCAGCTTGCTGTAGGTTCTTTCAGTCTCATCCACTCACCGTGGACTGTGACCCCGAAGAGCTGGTGATGCAAAGAGAAAAAGAGACAGCAGTGGTGGTATTGTATGTAGCCAGATCGAATTCCTGGGGCAGCCGTGGTTGTGGTATTATAGTGGCTGTATTATGGTGGCTAGAAATAATGGAGGTTGGCAGTGGAAGCAGAGGTGTGCTGACCAGACTAATTCTGCTACCTGATTTTAGGTGTTCTTGGCATACATCTCTGGTTTTCCACTTCTCCAAGTGAGTCTGAGCTTCTCTTTCAGTAATTTCACTTTCTGCTTAGACTAGCCAGAATCAGTTTTGGTTTATTGAACTTGCAAGCTGAGTCGTTCTTACAACTAAGAACCCTGGCTGATACAGCAGCTATAGGAAGTAGCCTGATATATTTGTCTCACAGTAGGGATGGAAAGGTCATGGGAAACCAACTGGAATGCTTGGACTTTTTTGGCTTCCTCTCTCTTTGAGAGTGCTAGGATCACTGTATTCCCAGAGCCTAGAATTGTGCCTGGCAGATAGTAGGTGCTCAATTTGGGAATGAATGCATGATGGCCTCATTCTGCCGACGAACCCAATAGTGTGTCTGTCAATATATGTGTTTGTGACTCTGCTTTTTCTCAGCTTCCATGACTTACTAACCTTCCTGATAAAAGACACATTTTTTAATATATGTTAATACAGATTAATCTTGTATAACAGTTAAAGTTTACTGGATTGGGAACTATTCTGTTACTTGGCTTATCTGTGTTCTGTGAAAGTTTTAGTTTAGCCCTCATATGTGTCATTGTAATTCTGTGTGTTTGTATGCACACATAGAAGGGTAAAGGGTACCTCCCAGAAACTCAAAATGCTGGCAAGAACTTGAATTCCTTCCTGGTGTCACAGCTTTCTGGCATTCGGGAAGCCATCGCTTCTTGAGTCTTTCTCATTAGGCTGTTGATGGAATAAAGAAAAGCTTATACACCTACAGACAGTTCTGTACAGATACACACAAATGTATAGAACTGTATTTAAATTGCAGACCTGCCACCTAATAACTTTATGGCTCTCAGTAAGTTTTCTACAGATGTCCTGCTTTGCTTTTCCTCTGATGGTGGCACTGAGATTTGAAAAGACAGGAAATACTGGCCCCATATATCCTCTTTTCTTTTTTATGTTAAAGCAGACAGACCTCCGCTGCAGGCCTATCTTTTAAGGAGCTATATGGAAACTGTCAACTAGCACCCACAGTCTGATGCCATGAGGTCATTTGCTTATATTTATTGAGCCCCCCTTCCTGGGTGCTATGAGATGATGGCCTTCTGAGGCTGAAAGTGCTGGGATTTGGAGAGGTTGGGATGGCTTGTTCCCAGTTCATGTGTTCCTTTCTCTACGTCCGGTGGAGTGGCTGAGGCTGGGGGCAGAGCAGTGCACCTGAGACCCTTCTCTCTCCATCTCTCGAACACTGTGTTTTAGACTTCGGCTTCTTATAAATCATGGCGGTCATCTTGAGCTGAAGGTCTGTGGGCAAACTCATGAAGATGTAGGGATTGTTTGGCCTAGCCTTCTTAAGTTCCAGATGTAGGCCCAAGCCTAGAGAGCAGTAACTTGTCCAAGGTGACATAGTCAGTCAGGGTAGAGTGAGCAAAGATGTTTCCAAGGGCAAATTGAAATCCCTACTAAGACCAAGCCCCGTCTGAGGTCTCCTGTGACATAAAGGTAGCAGGGTTGGGGAGGGGGAGGGATTTATTCTGCAGTTCCCTTCCCGGCATCTCGTGAAGAGTCAGCACCTCATCTCTGGTTGCTTTAGTTTCTCCCCACATTTCATTATTTGGAGTGGACCCCAGATTGCAATGCTTGGTCTGGAACACACTCCAGCCCTAAATTGTCTGTCTTTGGCTGAGGTTATCAAGTTTACAGACAACAATCCTGTGCCTCTGTGGACACGTGACCAGGTTATTAATAGATCTGAAGTTCTGGAAGAGCCTCAGCTCTTCCCCCACCTCCCTACTCCCAACAGGCTGCCTGCTGATAATTTCCTCAGTGCTCAGAGAGCTAGACAGAGAATGGAAACAGGGCAACCTGCCCATCCCCTTTTAGGAGGCAATGTGGACCCAAGCCTGTATGAGTATCCTTAGCCTCTGGCCTCTTGTGTCTCTGTGCTGTATCAGGTCAAGTGAAAGTACTTAGCATTTAGGAGGAAATAGTACTCCTATGCCTTGGTTGGGATTAAAAAAAAAAAATCTATTATGTTAAAAAAAAAAGTGGCTCGGGGGTGAACCTGAAGGGAGGGGAAGAAGGCCTATCAGTCTGTGGGTAACAAAGGGAGCTCAGTGGATGGCTTTTTTTAGCTCTTTTTCTGAGTTCTGGTGCTGTTTATGGACAAAAGTCTCAGTGGCTACCTGTCCTGGACTGTGCATTGTGTAGCTCTAGGATGCACTGTTCACAAAGACTGTGCTGGAGTGGGACTCCACCTCTCTAATTGTACAATAGTGCATCGTTGTGGCTCTAGCAGGATGGTACCTACCATAGGCCTATGTGACCTTAGAGAACCCAGGTGAGATAGTGACTTTCCTACAGGCTAATAAAACATATTCTTTAGCATGACGTTCAAGGCACTCATAGGTGGGATTTCTGTTTCATAACCCCTATTTTATCTCTCCTCACTTCCCATCATACAAACGTCCTTTATTCTGTTGTTCATCGAATCTGCTGTCATGTTTCATGCACTGGCATTCGTAGGCTCTATTAAGATTCTAGTCCAAAGGTAACTATTGACAGCTTAGGGCTCTACAGACCAGTTTGGAATTCCCAGTTATCCCAGAGTCATTTTGGACTAGAGATCTCTCATTCATTCATTCCTTCTCATGTTTTTAGTCATTCTAACATATTGGACACTCCCTCTATGCCAGGTACTGTACCAGGCCCTGGGGATCAGTACAGTGACCAAAACAGATATTGTTTCTGTTCTCCTAGAGCTTACAGTGTAGCAGGGAAGGCAAAAATGAACCAAATAATCCCAGTGAAGTCTGATAAATGTCATGAAGTGGAAATAAGGGACGTGTTATGAGGGTACATATTTCAGGGAACTTAATATTGTTTAGGGTGTCACATTTCCTATGGAAATGACATTTGAGTCCTGAGAATTGAGAAAAATTAGGTAAGGAAACAGGGTTAAGAAAGGTAGAGTACTATAGATGCAAAGACCTAGAGGCCAGGTGATAGGGATAAGACCATGTCAATACTGATTTATTTATTAAGCAACCATTTATAACTGGTAGATAATATCATGTATTGTGCTACGGTCTGGGGACATAAAAAACAATCCCTACCTGCCCTGGAGAAATTCAGTCGGGAGCAGTGGCATCACTCCTTGGTAATCAGGGTGCTAAGGTCACCCTAGATCTTGGACTCAGTCTCCTGGGTCCCATGTGACAGGACTTAACACCTTTAGAGAAGCTGCCTGTCCTTGAGTGTTTGGCCCACCTGCCAAGCAGAGAGGACGTGGACCTCAGCTGGAGACTTGTAGCATTTGCTTTATCCCTGGCTTCACAATCACCAGATCCTTGGTTGATGGGGCTCATCTACAGACTTGAGGTTGATGGAGGTCCAGAATTTGACTTTTACCCCACTAGGAACATAGGAGAGGCTTTCTGAGTTAAAGTTGCCTTGGTTTTTGGAGCTTTATTTTCCTGCTGTCTTGTATTTGTTATCCGAATTGATTGTGTGGTCTCAGACCCATCCCTTGTCTTGAATACATCCAGTGGCATTTTAGCTCTTTTTCTGAGTTCTGGTGCTGTTTATGGACAAAAGTCTCAGTGGCTGCCTGTCCTGGACTGTGCATTGTGTAGCTCCAGGATGCACTGTTCACACAGACTGTGCTGGAGTGGGACTCCACCTCTCTAATTGTACAATAGTGCATCGCTGTGGCTCTGGTTAAAGGGAAGGGAAGTAAAGCTATTTAAACTGACTGTATGCCTCAGGCCAGGTGGCTTATATTCTTTACTTCATTTAATAATCCCAGTAATGCTCTGAGATAAATACTATTATTCTCATTTACAGATGAGAAGACTAAATGTTCAGCGAAGCTAGTAAGTGATGCCTTGGGATTAAAGCTCAGGTCTGACTGTAAAGTCCGTGCCTCTCTCCCACTCCTATCTGTTTCCCACTGTGGTTATAGACTTAAGTTATTGTGTGTCATCCTGTTTCCATGGCTTCTTTTGCCTTGTTTACTTTAGCTTGTTTGCCTGGCCTCCCTGTGTCAATAACCCAAGGATTCTCAGTATGGCTGGGGCTCAGAAATGTGTCCTGCTAGAGTCATTTTTTTTCCATCTGAAATTTATTTTTGTTTTTAGCATGAGGCAACACTACAACTGTAGCTAAAGTCATTTTTAAAGCACCATTCAGCTCTGGATTTGTTGGGCTGCCTTTCTTACTTTTGCTCCCACGGCATTCTCAGGAGGGCAGAAGTTGGAGAAAGCTCACGAAAGATGAGTTTAAGTGAAAAAGGCATTGGATCTGGGCTCGCGGGGCGGAGTGAGATCCCCTCTGCAGTTCAAAGTCGCATGGCTACCAGGGTTAGTTGGATCTTTGTAAATGAGTTCTTAATGTCCCCCTTTCATACTTAAAGTTCTCATTTCTTCTATTTCAGTAGAGGACTTTCCTCTTAACTGGGGATTCTGGAGCTACTGGCCTTAGAGTAGGCAGAGTTTTTTCTTCCCAGAGTTGTCAAGGTTGTGTGTGTGCGCTATGGGAGAGGGATGTGTGTAAAGCAGGGTCTGGGGAAAGGAGGTGGGATGTGTATTTGCTGTCTCACCTGCTCTTCAGCACTCTTTCTTGCCTTCCTTTCCGCTCTTGGAGGCTTTGCAGCCCAGTAGGAGAAGGAGAGTTTTAAATAACACAAGGCTGCTTTGTTCACCTATCCTTGTTCCAGCTCTACCGGGCTGCTTGCAGTTCCTGTAGCATGACAGACATTTTCCTGTCTCAGGTCCTTGTATTTTCTGTTCCCTGTGTCAGGAATATCCTCCCCATCTTTTCTCCCCATCTATACCTCAAGGCTCACTTTAGATGGTGCCTCCTCAGGATGGCCCCTCAGATATCTTTTCTCTGGAGGTAGGCACACCCACACCTTTGTGTCTCCATAGCACTTTGTACAGCCCTTTGTTGTACCATGATTATTCACTTAACTTTCTGCTTCCCTTTCCACATTTTTAGCCTCTCAAGAGCAAGAAATAGTCAGTTTCATCTTTTTTTAAAGCAGGTACAAGGCCTGAAGGAGACTAGAGTATCAATAATTGTTGAATTGAGCTTCACTGATGTCTGAACTAGAAGTAGACAGTTATCTACAAGTACCTTGTGTACCTCTGTAAACTAAAAGGATTCCCATGCATAGTTTGCTGTATTGTGTGTCTTTCAGGCCCCATAGACTGTCAAACATGCATTGCAGTAGCTGGCTTCCAGATGTTATCTTCGCCTGCTTTGCCTTACCTTGCCCTTCACCTCACAGCGCTCTTCTAAGCTCCTGGGCCTGACCCAGGGAATGAGTAGGGAGGAAATGCCAGAAATGAACCACTCTTGGCATTGGGAATCCTTAATTCGCAGGTTTGGCCCTGTGGGGCAATGCGAGGTGAGAAAATGGAAATGAACCCTGTCCCTGTAATAGCAGCTGAAAGGGCTCCCCTCCAGGTTGTTACTGCCATCACCCGTGCTGCAGCAGCTGCGGCAGCGAGGCACTTCCCTTA
Organism: Mormoops blainvillei; assembly: GCA_004026545.1. Taxonomy (NCBI): domain Eukaryota; kingdom Metazoa; phylum Chordata; class Mammalia; order Chiroptera; family Mormoopidae; genus Mormoops; species Mormoops blainvillei. The sequence goes on from PVJD01007892.1 coordinate 28,867, forward strand.
TTGCGTTCTGGGTCTAAGACAGAATCAGTTCTTCCAAATTAGCTCACTTGGCTCACCCGAGATCGAAACAACTCCTCTTTTACTTGTTTTTCCCCACTATCCTCAGGCCACAGGCTGTGGGATTGTTTATTCTTATCCTTTCATTTTATAGAGGAAGAAACAAGTTCCCATTGGGCTTGGGACTAGCTTAAGGTTATATGACTACTCAATGTCAGCTGAGGCTGGATATTGGTCTTCCAGCTCCCTGCAGAGCACTCCCTCCCTGTACCTTGCTGTCCCTGATGCCAGTCTCCTTTTCTCTTTCTAATTTCTGTGGTTGGTGAGCTTGGTAAGGGTGAGACAGCCAGAGAAAACTTGGTGAAGGGCTGAATAAAAATCCAAGTTGAACCCAGGAAGGCCTCATGGTCAAAGCCAGAAGAAGACTAAAGAAAGCCGATCCCTCTCAGTTTCACTGGAACCTTTGGTTTTGGTGACGATTCCTGTGGTTTGGCTTTCCCAGTGTTAAACACAACCCTGCTGGCGCACGGAAGGGGTGTGGTTTGTAACACTGGTGTTTCATCTGGTGAAAGCCGGGTCTGTAATGAAACTCCTGGGAAAACCCCGTATCTGGGCAAGCTGCCTTGGGTCTTCAGATCCCTTCCTTGCTCCTAGCAGCAGTTCCAGGACATAGACATATGTGCACCTTTGAAAACTCCATTACAAATAGATAACATTTGTTGAGTGCTTACTATGTTTTCTGGAACTATTTTAGATATTTTATAGTTCTTTTAATGATCATAATGTTCTGTGAGTGGTTACTATGATTTTTTACTTTTCAGTCCGCTTTATTGAAATATAATTTGCATGTACTGAAATGCACTCATTTTAAGTGTTTGGTTCAAGTTTTGACAAATATATATACATTTATGTAACCTCTCCCCTGCAGTTAAGGTATACAACATTTCCATCAGTACGTATTTTTATTATCCTCACTCTGCAGAGAGTAAAGCTGAGGTATAGGAGTTAAAGTGATTTGTCCAAGGTCTCATGGCTAGTAAGTGATAGAACCAGGATCTGAACACAGGCTATCTGACGCCTAGCCGCTGTTTTTAACTACTGTGCTATATTGCCTTCCATCTCCTCTTTTGAGGTCCAGCCATTGCCCCTCTTGCCCTGGTGGGTAAGTGCGTTATGGAGTAAGATGACATAAGCTTAAAATATAAGCACTAGAGGGATCTCGGGGAGGAGGCCCAGAGGTAGGCAGTGGGGAGGGATGAAACAGCTACCTCAGTACCCCTAGAATCCCAAGACCAAAGCAGGCAGAGCTATGAGGTATGTCCAGAAAAAGTCCAGCCATTGTTAATATAACGAGAACGGTTTGTGTGACATCTATGTAAACCTGGCATCCAGGAAGAGCGGACTGGATGCACATGTGTGAACAATGATGACTCCACTGTGCTAGTCGGTGGGGGACATAGATGCTGTTGAGTGAGCACGTGTACTGTGTGGCCCTTGCATTCAAAATGCCTGAGCAAGTAGAGAAATGAATCTGCATCAAATTTTGTGTTAAGCTTAAACATTCCTCCCCTGGAACTTTGGATGATTCAGAAGACTGCAGCCATGGGCAACTGGTGATTTGCAGCTTCATCAAGACAACGCGCCCGCTCATGCATCACGTCTCATGCAGAGTTTTTTGGCAAAACATCAAATCACCCAGGTGACTCAGCCCCCCTACACCCCAGATTGGGCACCCTGGGACTTCTGGCTTTTCCCAAAACTAAAGTCACCTTTGAAAGGGAAGAGACTTCAGACCATCAATGAGATTCAGGAAAATATGATGGGGCAGCTGATGGTAACTGGGAGAACTGTGTGAGGTCCCAAGGTGCCTACTTTAAAGGCGATTGAGGCATCATTGTTCTGTGTACAGTGTTCCTTATATCATGTGTCTTCTTCAATAAATGTCTCTATTTTTCATATTATATGGCTGGATACCTTCTGGACAGACCCTGTACTTGTCTTTTGCCTAGCCTTGGCCTCTCCAGACCTGTGAAGAATGGAGCCCCCTAACAAGGTATAAAATAGTGTCTGAAAAGGGGACTGACTCCTAGGCTCACATAACTGTGGTATAGAAATAAAGAAGAGAAGACACAATAGTCTCCTGTGCTCTCAGAGTGATATCAGTGGTAACCTGCAGCCAGCTCTGGGCTGGGAACTATGAGGGCACCATGGACAGACCGGTGGACGTGTAAGGGAGGCCAGATGAAGAGGGACCTTGAAACCTCATCCTTTGAAGAGGGCTTGAATGAACCAGTTTTAGAAGCCCCGAAGAGAAAATGTAATTATTGTCTTCATATTCTTGAACGGCTGTTCTTTGGAAGAGAAAATCAATTTGTTTTTCTGTGTGGCTTTAAAAGGCACAAATTGAGCCCTATGGGTGGATAACAATGTAGCATATTTTGGAAGAATTAAAGTACAATGGATACGACATACCTCATCAGCTTGTCATCAACTTGGAGTACAAATAAGGTCAGATCTTTTTTCATATTTAGATTAATCTCTTGAATGAGTATGAAATTAGCTGAAAATTTAGTATGTCTGTCTTTGGGCCTTACCTCTTTGTTCTTTCTCTTTCTGAAATATTCAAGAATTTTAAGGATTTATTTAGTCCCAGGGGGTCAGGCTTAGTTCTAAAGAGAGAACTAGAGGATCTTACTGGTCTGCTGGTGGGCCCCATTTTTAAGCTTCTGTCGATGATACACAGTATGGCTTTTAAAAACAAATCTCTCACAGTGTGCTGTTTCCTCCTTTAGTGTGGCCACGAGGACTTGATTCTGCACAAGTCCAGGTGGTTCTTTGAGGGAGGATGACAGGGCTCCTTCATTGTCACCTTTGCCCTAGGTTCCACTATGCTTGAGTTCTCAGAGTAGATGCTCTTAAGTTCATATATATGTGTGTAAGCTCACCCACTGGAGGAGGAAACCCCTACAATTTCCAGTTGGCTGGGTTTAGAAGTATTTTTAGATTTAACTACATTCCAGTTCCAGAACAAGTCTTCTTCCATGATCATTTTGGTTATCGTATTGAGCTTGGAACACTCATTTAGACTTTCTCTTTCCTCAGTGTGAGTATTTACTGTAGGCTCTTAATATCCCTTCCTAGCGTTAATTTGACTTAGGGTCTTAGTCTGTGAGAGAAATTCTGATAACATTGAACCTCAAGAGAAAAGGGGGCGGGTCCAGGTTTCAGTTTCTGGTCCTGGAAGGACTTCAGGACCCCGTGTGTATTTGTATTCATTTTCCCCAGCTTTGCATACTGAGGGGTACTGGGAACAGTCTTTCTCAGGTCACAAAAGATCATGTGTATCCTCTTCCCCAAGGGTAAAGTGTGTCCACTTTTTATATTTATATAGTTAAAGGGGGACCCTCAAAACAATAAATGGTAAAATGGCAGTTTCTCTAAGTAAAGTAGTTTCAGTTGTTTAACCTGTTCCCCAACTGAACAAGGAAGATTTTTCTTTTTTTAAGTTATATTTTATTGATTGTTCTCTTACAGTTGTCCCAATTTTCCCCCTATTCCCCCCACCACCCAGCATTCCTCACTCCTTCAGGCAATCCCTCCACCATTGTTCCTATCCACAGGTCATATATATAAGTTCTTTAGCGACTCCATTTCCTATACTGTACTTTACATCCCCATGGCTATTCTGTAATTACCTATTTGTACTTCTTATTCCCTTCACTTCTTCACTCATTCCCCTACACCCATCTCCCATCTGGCAGCCATCAAAATGCTCTTCGTATCCATGATTCTGTCTCTGTTTTTCTTGTTTGCTTAGTTTGTTTTTCATATTCAATTGTTGATAGATTTGTATTTATTGCCATTTTATTGCTCATAGTTTTATCTTCTTTTTTTTAATAAGTCCCTTTAACATTTCATATAATAAAGGTTTGGTGAGGATGAACTCCTTTAATTTTTTCTTGTCTGGGAAGCTCTTTATCTCCCATTTGTTTCTAAATGACAGCTTTACTGGGTAGAGAAATCTTGGCTGCAGGTCCCTGCTTTTCATGACTTTGAACATTTCTTGCCAATCCCTTCCAGCCTGCAAAGTTTCTTTTGAGAAATCAGTGGACAGCCTTATGGGAACTCCCCTGTAGATAACTAACTTCTTTTCTCTTGCTGCTTTTCAGATCCTCTCTTTATCTTTAAATTTTGGCATTTTCATTATGATGTGTCTTGAAGTGGGCCTCTTTGCATCCATCTTGTTTGGGACTTTGTGCTTCCTGGACTTGCATGTCTATTTCCTTCACCAAATCAGGGAATTTTTCTTTCATTATATTTTCAAATAGAGTTCCAATTTCTTGCTCTTTCTCTTCTCCTTCTGGCACCCCTATGATGCAATTGTTGGACCTGTTGACATTGTCCCAGAGGCTGCTTATACTATCCTGTTTCTTTTGGATTCTTTTTTCTTCTTGTTGTTCTGATTGTTTTTTGCTTCCTTATGTTCCAAATCATTGATTTGATTCTCAGCTTCATCCACTCTGCTGCTGTTTCCCTGTAAATTGTTCTTTATTTCAATTAGTGTACCCTTTGTTTCTGCTTGGATGTTTTTGATGCTTCTGAGGTCCTCACAGAGCTCCTTGAGCATCCTAATAACCAGTGTTTTGAACTCTGCATCTGATAATTGCTTATTTCCATTTTGTTTAATTCTTTTTCTGGAGTTTTGATCTCTCCTTTCATTTGGGCCATGATTCTTTGTCTCGTTGTGTTGGCAGCCTCCCTGTGTGTGTTTCTATGTATTACCTAGAGCTGCCTTGACTCCATGTCTTGGTAGTGTGGCCTAATGTAGTAGGTGTCCTGTAGGGCTCAGTGGCACAGCCTCCCTGATCACCCAAGCTGGGTACTTGAGGTGTGCCCTTCGTGTGGGCTTAGTACACCCTCCTCTTGTAGTTGAGTCTTGATTACTGTTGGCAGGCCAATGGGAGAGTTTTAGCCAGGCCAGTCAGTTGTAAGAACTGGCTGTGACCACTTAGCACCAACTTCCCTTCTCTGTGGAGGATCAGTTGTGCAGGGGCAGGGTAGTGGTGCTCCAGCGTGGTCTGTAGTTGTCCACTGGGTACGTAGGCCCTGGGTTTTCTCGAGTGGTACAGGCCAAGGTCAGCCCCCACCTGTTTTTCCTAGGGCCACCCTTCCTGAGCTATATAGCAATCTGAGATGGTTGCTATGCTGAGGTTGGAGATTCCCAGGCAAAACAAACTGTGAATCTAGGCTGGCTGCTTCTGGTGTCAGGCCTGGGGCCACTTAGGAAGAGGCATGGGGGCTGGGTGTTAGGGGCTTGTTGAGGCTGGCCAGCTGTTTCTTATTTGAGAGGATTTAGGAAGTTTTGCAGCATGAGCCAAGACCAGACATTCTACCTTGGGTGGGCCCGTAAGTTGGGTAGGACAGAGTCTCGGGGGATCTTAGGGTGGGGCAAACAGTGTTAGCTAGCTTGATGGAGTCTCAAATATGGCACCCACCAGCCAGCTCTGTGATTCTGTTGCGGGAGGGTTCAGAAAAGGAACCATGGCCTCTGCCTCTCTTTTTGTCTGGGAGAAAGCTGTCCTCTAGCCTTCACCTTGATGCCAGACACTTATCCTTGCTAGTTTCTCAGCCAGAAGTTTTGGGAACTTATCTTCCTAGCACTGGAACCCTGAGCCAGGGGCCCGGAGTGGATCTGGGACTCCTTGCTCCTGAGGTATCCCTTCCAAATTTTTATCTCCCACATGTGGATGTGGGACCAGCCCATTCTGCATCTCTACCCCTCCTACCAGCCTGGATGGATATGGTTTCTTTAATTCCTTAGTTGTCAGACTTCCATTCAGCTTGATTTCTGATGGTCCTGAGTGATAGTTGTTCTATATTTTAGTTGTAATTTTGATGTGGTTCTGTGAGGAGGCGAGCCATGTTTACCTATGCTGCCATCTTGATTGGAAGTCAGGAAGATTTTTCAAATTTTTAGAACTCCCTGTCATTGGAGTGGGCCACCTGGAGATCTGACAGCTTTGGCATAACCACTGTTAAACAGATACTAAAGCAACCTGGGGCTGGTGTAAGGAAATGCTGAATTTCTTATTAAGACCACTATCCAGAATGAATAAGGTTAACATTACAAAATGTGAGAAAGGGAAGCTGTACCATGTAGTCTGTCAGGATTAAAATATTGCTTGATTCTGGGGCTCTTAGAGGATATGTGTACACATACAGAATGACATCATGATTATCTGGTGATGGGCTGGAAGAAAGATGAGAGATGGGTGGGGGTTAAGATGAGTTAACTGACTTTGTGCTGTGATTGCTAGGGATCTTACAGGCTCAATAAGGGATCAGGAAAGTGAGTAAATATGACGAAGTTGAGGTTACCACTGATCTCATTCCTGTATTTCTCCCAACCACTGTTCTCCCTTTAGGCCAGACAAATACAGCTATAAAATATAGCTTCTTATGTTCTCTATGTTTTACCACAATTAAAAAAAAATACAGCCTTATACTTTGTCCATTATGTTAATCTGTCCTTTTCTCATTTGGCCCTCTCAACACCTTGTGATATGGACAATTAAGTGCTTTTTATGCCCTTTTTAGAGATAAAGAAATTGAGGCTCAGAGAAATTAAGTAACTTTCCTGCCAGGATTATGTACTAGATTGACTGGTATCCTCAGTACTCTCAATAAATATTTGTTGAATAAATGAATGAACCAGAACTAAAGCCCAGCCCTGACTAGTGTGGCTCAGTGGGTTGGGCATTGTTCCTCAAACTGAAAGATCACCAGTTCGCTTCCTGATCAGGGCGCATGCCTGGGTTTAGAGTCAGGTCCCCAGTTGGGGGTGTGTGAGAAGCATCCAATCAATGTTTCTCTCTCACATTGATGTTTTTCCCTTTCTCCCTCCCTCCCCCCAAAAGAAATGAAATCTTTTTAAAGAAAGAAAATGAAAAAGAACTGGAGCCTGGATTCTGTGTTTCCTTGACTATTACTTTGCTTCCATATTTTTCTCAGCCTCCTGGTGGCTTTCCGTGAACAGTTTTAGGATCGGCTGTTTTTTGCTGATCTTCTCCTTGGGATTCCCTCATTCTAAAGCTGAAGCGTGTGTGCTCGTTAGAGAGCATCATCCCAATGGTGTTCCCTACAGGGAGGGAAGAGAAAAACACACTCCACCCACTGTAATTCTTTTTTTTGTTACTTGTTTTCTGGGATCTTCATATCATTGCTGACAAGTGTGACTCATAGACTTCACTATGTGTTTTCCTTGGTTAAGAGAACTCTTTCCTTAGCTCTAGAAGAAATTAATTAATAGTTATGTATGGTTGAGGCACAGGTGTTTAGCAGCTTTACCCAGAACACATTTTCTCTTCTAGCTAAGCCCAAACCTGTTACTTTGGTTTGGTAAAACTCTGCAGCCACTGCGTGCATAGCTATTTGTTAGGCGCTGTGGGGGATGCTCTTGGTTGAGAGGCTGAGTCCATTTGGAAAGACAAGGCACATATGAGGTCTGTCCTGAAGGTGTCCAGTCATATACTATGAAGAATAGAGACATTTATTGAAGAAGATACAAGATACAAGAAACATTGTGTATTGGACAATGACTCCTTAGTCACCCTCAAAGTAGGCACCTTGGGACCTCACACAGTTCTCCCAGTTACCATCAGCTGCCCTGTTGTATTTTCCTGAATCTCACTGATGGTCTGAAACCTCTTCCCTTTCAACTTTAGTTTTGGGAAAAGCCAGAAGTCCCAGCAGAGGAATGTTTAAACTTAACACAAAATTTGATGCAGATTCATTGCTCTACTTGCCCAGGCATTTTTGAATGCAAGGGCCACATAGTACACGTGCTCACTCAACAGCATCTACATCCCCCACTGACTAGTACAGTGGAGTCGTCATAGTTCATGCATGCACATTCCAGTCTACTCTCCTTGGCTGCCAGGTTTACATCGATGTTGCGCAAACTGTTCTCATTATATTAACAGTGGCTGGACTTTTTACAGAGAGACCTTGTTCGTAAACAGGAAAATAGTTTGAGACAGCTTTTAATAAAATGCAATATCAAATAGTAGACATGTAAATATTTAAATGTGAGGAATAGGTCATAATTGGCTTAGAAGGTGTAGCAGAAAGAGTGTGCTTTAGAACTGTAGGCCATTGGCAAGTTAACTCTGAACTACATTTTCCTTATCTGTAAAATGGGCATTATAATTGCAGCCTCACAGGTTGTGAGGATTAAATGAAGTAATGTATATAAAGCTCCAGCCTCGTGACTGATACATGATAGCCATTAAACCAATGATAATCCGCTTTCTAGAAAAGCTAAGCCTAAAAGGTGACTAGAATTTAGGGGAGAGGTAGAGGGGAAGAACAGTGATGAGAAGAGGGGGAATGGGAAGGGGCAGATCCCATAAATATGTCAGTCTGGTGGGAGTGGAGGTGATATGGAAGAAATGGTGAGAAGTAAAGCTAAAGAGACAGGAGTTTGGACTTCATTTAAAAGAGATTTTATTATAGGAAGTGTTTTTAAGCTGTGTGTTAAGGTGTGCACGTATATGTATATAAAATCTCTTCTTATACTCTGCAGGGTATAGTGTAATAGCTAAGAGCTTAGACACGAGAGCCTGACTGCCTATCCTTAAATGCCACCACTTACTTTACTTCTCTGTACCTTAGTTTCTTTTTTTTAATTGAATTTACATTAGTTAATAACATATAAGTTTGACATGTGCGACATTATAATTCAACATCTGTATATATTACATTGTGCTCACCACCAAAAGTCTAGTTTCCATTCATCACCATACAGTTGACCCCTTTCCGCATTTTGCCCTCCTTCTACTCCTCTTCCCCTTTGGTAACTACCCATCAATTAGATGTGTTCATCTATGAGGTTTTTTTTTTTTTGCTGTTCATTTGTTTTGTTTTTGTTTTAATATTATACATGAAATCATGTGGTATTTATCTTTTTTCATCTGCCTTATTTCACTTAGCATAATACCTGCAAAATTCATCTATCTTGCAAATGGCAGGTTTCATCTTTTTTGTGGCTGAGTAGTATTCCATTGTATATATGCACCACATCTTCTTTATCCATTCATCTGTCAATAAACATTTAGGTTGTTTCCATATCTTGGCTATTGGAAACAATGTTTCAGTGAACATAGGTTTGCATACTCGTATATCGTCTTGAATTAGTGATTTTATGTTCTTTGGGCAACTACCCAGAAGTGGAATAGGTGGATCTTGTGGTAGTTCTATTTCTGATTTTTTGAGGAATCTCCATACTGTTTTCCATAGTGGCTATACTAATTTGTATTCTCACCAACAGTGTATTGGGATTCCTTTTTCTCTGCATCCTCTTCAGCAGTTATTGTTTTTGTCTTTTTGATGATAACCATTCTAACAAGTATGAGGTAATATGTCATTGTGTTTTAAAAATTTGTTTACTTATTTTTAGAGAGAGAAAAACATCGATGTGAGAGAGAAACATTAATTGGTTGCTTCCTATATGTGTACCGACCAGGGACTGAACCCACAATGTAGGCATGTGCCCTGACCGGGAATTGAATCTGCAACCTTTTGGTGCAGGGATGATGCTCCAACCAACTGAACCACCTGGCCAGGGCGAACCTATGTTTGTCTTTAGAGCTGAGATGAGTCTCCTACAGGCAGCATATAGTTGGGTCTTGTTTCTTAATCCACCCAGCCACTCTGTGTCTTTTGATTGGTAGATTATTTCATTTACGTTTAGGTAATTATTGATATATGAGGGCTTACTTTGCCATTTAATCTTTTGTTTTCTATTTGCTCCATAGCTCTACTATTCCTTTTTTCTTGTGTTTCTGTCTGCTATTTTAGTTTGGTGGTTTTCTATGATGTTTTTCTCAGTTTTTTTTTTTTAATGATTTGTGTCTCTGCTCTAGATTTTTGTTTTGTGGTTACCATGTGGTTTATAAAAAAAAGTCTCGTAGATAAAATAGTACTTTTTCTGATGATAGCGTTTTATTTGCCTACACAGTTTCCATATTTTTCCTTTTCCCCTTTTATGTTTTTATTGTCACATATTGCCCCTTTTTATGTTGTGAGTTCATTACCCAATTGAAGTAGGTATAGTTATTTTTAATGTTTTTTCCTTTAACTTTTATGCTAAATTTTAGTGATTAACACCATAACTTGTAATAGCTTTGAAAATTTCTGATTCTGTTGGTCCATTTATCATGGTACTCAAGGTTTTGTATAGTTTTGGTTTTTCATTTGTTTTTTGGTAGAAGAGCTCCTTTAAACACTTCTTGTAAGGCAGGCCTAGTGGTGAACTCGCTCAGCTTTTGTTTGTCAGGGAAAACTTTTATTTCTCCTTCATATCTGAAGGAAAACTTTGCTGGATAGACTATTTCTGGCTGGTGGTTTTTATCTTTTAATATTTTGAATATGTCATTTCACCCTCTCCTGACCTATAGAGTTTCTGCCGATAACATAATGGGGGTATCTTTGCAGGTTACTATCTTTTTTCCCTGGCTGACTTTAATATTATTTATTATTGACTTTTTAAAAAAAGATTTTGTTTACTTATTTTTAGAAAGAGGGGAGGGGAGGGAGAAAGAAGGAGAGAAACATTGATGTGCAAGAGAAACAACTGGTTGCCTCTCGCACGCCCCCAACTGGGGACCTGGCCCACACCCCAGACGCGTGCCCTGACGGAATCAAACTAGTGACCTTCGGTTCTCAAGCTGGCAGTCAATCCACTAGGCCACGCCAGCCAGGGCATATTTATCATTGACTTTTGACAGTTTTAATATAGTATGGTTTGGAGAAGGTCTTTTTATGTTGAAAGAATTAGGTAGTCCATTAGCTTCATGGATTTGTATAACCAGTTCTTTCCCCTGGTTTGGGAATTTCTCTGTTATTATTTCTTTAAGCTTTCTTCTCTCTTCTCCTTCTCTACTCCTTCTAGGATACCCATTATCCTAAAGTTGCTGTTTCTAATGCAGTCGGATAGTTTTCATGGAGTGTTTTCATTTTTTTTATGACCTTAGCTTTCTCTTCTCTTCCACCATTTCTAGATTTCTATCTCTGAGCTTGCTAATTCCCTCTTCCATGTGGTTTGCTGTATTTCCGCTGCTTTCTAATGCATTCTTTATTTCATTTATTGAGTTCTTTAGCTCCAGGACTACTGCTTTTATTTTTTTTCAATCTCTCTCGTAAAGTACTTTTCCTGTTCATTAATTTATTCCTGAGCTCATTGAACTGTCTTTCTGAATTTCCTTGAAACTCACTGAATTTTTAAATGACAGCTACTTGAAGTCTCTATTAATTAGATTGCAGTCTTCCATAACTTTAGGTTTAGTTTCTGGAGAAGTGTCATTTTCTTTTTTTGTGATACTGTGTTACGGCAGTCCTCTGCTAGCACATTTGAAGTTGTGAACACCTTTCTGAGTTGCGTCTGATTATGTTTGAGACCTAGTGCTTTCCATCCTCCACTGTCCTTGCCAGTGGCATTGCTGGTGCTTTAGCCTCCCAGGTCACTGGTGCCTTGCTGCTGTCAGTGTCACCTGGTCACAGCACCATCACTGTTTCTGAAACCTCTGGTTTCAGGATGCTGCTGCGGTTCCTGCAGCCTCTGGTCTCAGTCACTGCCACATTCCCTAGAGCCTCTGGTCTTGGGAACCATGCCTTAGTTTTTTGGTCGGAAAAATGGAGATGATGATAATGATAACCTTGTAAGGATTATTGTGAGGATTAATGAGATAACAAATAGAAAAGTGCCTGACACATAGTGCTACATAAATGGTATCGGCTATTAATATTTAAATGAAACAAAACTTTTATAACACTGTCCTTGCTGACAAACTTTGATAATTTAAGAAAAAGCTGATCCATTAACTGAGAGATTGACATCTGCACTTTGAAAACCTGTTACAGGTGATGAAGAATCATCAGCATGGTGAGCAAGGCGAGGCCTGCATCAGGTGGTGGTAAACAAGACCTGATCGGGAGGCAGGATGAGTTAGAGGGAGGAGAATTGGCAGTGGGCTCTTGAGATAGGGTGTGTCTGTGTTAAATCATTTAGAATTTGTATTTGTTGCATTTGGAGGTAATTCCTGGTAGGGTTAGACAAAAGTGTAGAAATTGGGCAGCTTTGGCAAAGAACTTGAGATCTGGTGAGGGAAATGCAGTGATACCACAGCAAAAAATACTGCCTTAGAAAAATCATTGCTATACATTTTTTGAGAGGATAAATGTTGCCCAAATAAAATTGGGTAATCATCGAGAACTGTAGGAGGCCTCCTTGGAGGAGGCATTATGTAGGTTGGGGGTGAAGGTATGGTATAGGATTTGATCATCAGAAGGACGGTGTGGAGGTGAGAATGGGTATAGTGTGTAAGTTAGCAGCCAAACTTCAAACCAGCTTCCCTTTCCCAGAGCAACACTCCTTGAATGGCCATATAATATCTACACTATGCGTGGCAGTCTCATTATGTGGGCTGCATAAATAGCCCTCCTTTCCTGAGAAGAGTGTATGGTGCTCTGCTGGCACATTACCAGCTTCTTTGCAGATTTCCAAATCTCATAAGGGCAAGGCTGATCTGGCAGCTACTCTCTTTTATTGGGATAATGGGAAGGGCCTGAGAACCTGCTCCCCTACCTTTCTTTCCAGGGCTGCTTGTGCTATGTGCCTAAACTGGGCCTAGCTGAAACATGAGCTTGGTGATGGGTTGGTAGGGTGGCAGGGAATACTGACTACTGGGTTTTGGGCTTCCACTGAATGGACTGTGGTTTGGCAGGAACTGTTTGCTTTATTCTGTTTGTGCATCATCAGAGGACTTTTGTCTTTATCTTTGGTTAGCTCAAGGTTAAAGTACTAAACGTTGCCTTTGAACTGGAACGTTTCTCATTTCGACTGGCTTTATGTATTAAGACCATTAATGGTGGTATCACCATCTGAGCTCTTTGTGACATAAGGTGGTCCTGGCTGCTGTGGGAGCCAGTTTTTAAAGGAGGAAGTAGAAGTGTGTGAGGGTAAGATAGAGAAGTCTCTAGTATGCTCAGAGCTTTGGGTCTGTTTGAGTGCAGGGTAGAGCTAAGTCCATTACAGAGTCTGATGGACTTTACCTGGAGCCGATGCTCCAGAGGGATATTATCACGTTCGAAGCAACCAGGGCTATGGCATGTTTCTTTTATCCCAGGGCAACTTCCCTGCCCGGAACCCAGGAGTCTTTAGTCTACCCTTAGAGACTCCTCCAGCCCTGTTAGTGCAGGCTCAGCATTCTGACATTCAGATGTTCCATATTCCTTAAGGCTAAGCCAGCAGCGTCTTCTCTAGGAAGACTTTTCATGACCCTGGAGGGAGAATTAATCATGTTGCTGCCACAGAACTTGGTATACCCCTTGTTGTAGCTCTTTCCTTATATCCTTTTTACCTGTCTCCTCCACTACTAGTTTTGTTTTGTTTTTTCCTGGTAATGCTGTTGTGCTTTAATTTGAAAAGATTATTTACTGGTGAACATAACTTTTTCCCAAAGAGCCACGTGCCACATCAAGGTTCCCCCCAAAAAAATAAAAATAAAAAATCTTCTGGAATAGATGGAAAAAATATATTAAAGAACAGAAACAACTTCCCTTCATTCCTCCTTTCTGTGTAGCTCCCATAGTCATAGTACTAAGACTTGAAGAAAACAAATTGTACATATGAAGTTCCCATAAGCAATAGAAGCAAATGAATTCATTAAAAAAAAAATGACTTCATCTTTAACAATGAAGCACAAACTATAAAAGGTAGGTTTTTGAAGTCAGAGGTTTGTGTGTGTGTGTGTGTGTGTGTGTGTCTAGCATATAAATTGTATACAAAATAAACACCAATAATGAAGAATGAATGAATGAATGAATGAATGAATGAGTTAATGGTGGATTCTCAGTACTTTTCCTTATTAGGAGCTCAAGACCCCTTGAGTTAGTTTGGTGGGTAAACCTCAGGCTGGGGCCAAATTCGATCTCTTCTGTACTGGTTTAAGATGGTATGAAATATTCTTCTCTCATAGGGTGTTTTCTCCTTGCTATTCCTTTTTCAGTATTCCCCTCTTTTCTTTAATTGCCATTTAAAGATTTGTATGCTGAGAATGAGCTGGTGGAGGGGAATGTTTCCCTAAGGATGTCGTGTCTAATGGCAGCCAAGGCTTTGTGGTTGATCACCACACTGATTGAATTACTGCCTTTGAGGCATCAAGGGAGCGAGCATGGGTGTATGTAAGCAGAGTTTAAGAACTCCGTGTATGTGTGTGATAAGGAGTGGAGGGGGAAGTGGGAATGGGAGTGACGGTAAGATGAAAAGAGAAATTTAGAGCTTTTAATTGTTCTTCAATACCATGCGTGTTTTGGAGTTTTCCTTTTTGTGATTTAGAGTCAGAGTTGTCGAGCAGAAAGAGAAGTCGAGGCTTGACTTCTGCCACCAGCTTACTGGGCCACCTAGAACAAATCATTGCTGCTCTGTTGGTCTTATTTTACTCATTTGTTAAGTGGGATCAGTAATCTCTGCCCTGTCTGACTTCTCTGACTGTCACGAGGATTGTTAAGATGTTGAATGAGAAAGTTCTGCGGAACAGAGGTGATGGTGCCCTGATCACAGCAGGAGAAGAGTATAGTGATTTTGGTCACCATCCTATCTTTTCTCACCAGAGTCCACCTGTCCCTGGAGAAAATCAGCTATTGTATCCCAGTCCTTGATGCTCAGGTTCCTCCGACCTTTCTGTTCTTTCCAGCCTCTAGATAGTCACTCTTCACTGTATACAATGTGGGTGACTCTGTGAGGCCAACTGTCCCAGTCAGACTATTACCTCTGACATTCCTCCATCAGAGCATGCACGAGGCTGCCTTGCCCTTGTCTTTTTGTAGGTAGATATTAAGAATATAGGCTTTCTAGTCAAGTGCCTGGATTTGAATCTTTACTTTTACAACTAACTGGCTATATGCCCTCAGGTAAGTTACTTAATTCCTCTGTGCCTTAGTTTCTTATCTGTAAAATGGGGAGAATTATAGTAACTGCCTCACTGAGTTACTGTGAGGATTAAATGAGGCAGTATGTGTGGAAAGCGCAAAATAGTGCCTGGCATATAGTAAGCATTCAAACATGTTATGTATTATTATAATAATTATTACTTAACAGTCTCTTCCCTGATTGGAACTCCTAAAGGCCAGGGACCATGCCTGTTTCCTCACTATATCGCTAGCCCTTAGCACAGGGTTAAAACAGCAGGTACTTGCTAAAAATCCCTTTTTTAAAAATTGAATTTATTGGGGTGACATTGGTTAATAAAATTATGTAAGTTTCAGGCCTACAATTCTATAATACATTATCTATCAAGTCAAGTCTCCTTCCATCACCATTTATTCCCTCATACTTTCTTCTGCCTCCCCCCACACCTCCTTTCTCTCTGGCAATCACCATACTGTCTGTATCTGTGAGTTTTTGTTTTTGGTTTTTTTTTGGCTTAATCCCTTCAACTTTTTCACCCAGCCCTGCCACTCCCTGCCGCCCCTTCCCACCCCTGACAGTTGTCAGTCTGTTCTCTATCTGTGAGTCTGTTTCTATTTTGTTTTTTAGTTTATTTTGTTCATTAGATTCCACATATGAGTGAAATCATATGGTAATTGTCTTTCTCGGACTGGCTTATTTCACTTAGCATAATGCTTTCCAGGTCCATTCATGCTGTCACAAAGGGTAAGATTTCTTTCTTTTTTAAGGCCAAGTACTATTTCATTGTGTATCACAGCTTTTTATCCACTCATCTACCGATGGACACTGGGCTGTTTCCAAATCCTGGCTATTGTAAGTAATGCTGCATGAACATAGAGGTGCATATATTCTTTCGAATTAGTGTTTTGGGTTTCTTCAGCTGTATTCCCACAAGTAGAATTGCTGGGTCATAAGGCAGTTCCATTTTTAATTTTTTGAAGTAATTCCATACTGCCTTCCACAGTGGCTGCACCAATCTGCAATCCCACCAACAGTGCACAAGGGTTCCCTTTTCTGCACATCCTTGCTAACACTTGTTTGTTGATTTATTGTGACAGGTGTGTGGTGATATCTCTTTAGCATTTCTTTGATGATTAGTGATGTTGAGCATCTTTTCATGTTTCTATTGGCCACCTGTGTGCCCTCTTTGGAGAAGTGTCTGTCCAGGTCCTTTGCCCATTTTTTAACTGAATTGTTTGTTTTTTTGATACTGAGTTGTATAAGTTCTTTATAAATTTTGTATATTAACCCCTTATCAGATATGTCAATGGCGAATATGTTTACTTATTCTGTGGGTTGTCTTTTCATTTTGTTGATGGGTTTATTTATTTATCTTTTTGCTGTGCAAAAACTTTGTAGTTTGGTGTAGTCCCATTTGTTTATTTTTCTTTTTTTCCCCTTGCCTGAGGCAATATATCAGAAAAACTATTGCTACATAAAATGTCCGAGATTTTACTGCCTATGTTTTCTTCTAGGATTTTTATGGTTTTGGGTCTAACATTTAAGTCTTTATTCCATTTTAGTTTATTCGTGTGTGTGATGTAAGAAAGTGGTCTAGTTTCATTTTTTTTCATGTATCTGTCCAATATTCCCAATGCCATTTATTGAGTAGATTATCTTTACCCTGTTGTATGTTTTTGCCTTTGTCAAATATTAATTGGCCATGAAGGTGTGTGTTTATTTCTGGGCTCTCTATTCTGTTCCATCGATCTATGTGCCTGTCCTTATGCCAGTACCATGCTGCTTTGATTACTATGGCCTTGTAGTGTAGTTTGATATCAGGTAGTGTGATCCCTCCAACTTTGTTCTTCTTTCTCAAGCTTGCTGTGGCTAATCAGCATCTTTTGTGGCTCCATATAAATTTTTGGAATATTTGTTCTGTGAAATATTCCACTGGTACCTTGATGGGAATTGCATTGAATCTATAGACTGCTTTTGGTAATATGGACATTTTAATGATGCTAAGTCTTCCTATATATGAACAAAGTATATTTGTACCTTCTTCAGTTTTTATTTGTATCAATTATTTGTATCTTCTTCAATTTTTTCTGCAGTGTTTTATAATTTTCTGAGTATAGGCTTTTTACATCCTTGGTTAAATTTATTGCTAGGTATTTTATTTTACTTTATTTTATTTTTTGATTCAATTGTAAATGGGGTTGTTTTCTTAGTTTCCCTTTCTGATAGTTCATTATTGGCTCGTAAAAATGCAACTGATTTCTGGATATTAATTTTGTATCCTGCTGCTTTACTGAATTCATTTATCAGTTCTAGCAGTTTTTTGGTGGAATCTTTAGAGTTCTCTATATTTACTATCATGTCATCTGCAAATAATAACAGTTTTACTTCTTCCTTTCCAATTTGGATGCCTTTTATTTCTTCTTCTTGTCTGATTGCTGTGGCTAGGACTTCCAGTATTGTGTTGAATAGGAGTGGTGAAAGTGGACATCCCTTTTGTTGCCGATTTTCAGGGAAACACTTGCAGTTTTTGCCCATTGAGCATGATGTTGGCTGTGGGTTAAGAATTTCTTAAAGGAAGTTTAAGCTTGAATACTAAATCTGCCATTTACTGATACTCACTTTATAACTGTGCCCAAGAGACTTGTCTTTTCTAACCTCCAGTTTCTATATCTCTTAAATAGGAATCATAATCTTTGTCTTGTAGGACTGATGTGAGAATTGAATATATATGAAATTCTAGGTGTTATGTAAATAGTTTCCCTCCTTACCTGCCAGTTGTGTGTTATGTGGGGGCCCAGCAATCTGCTAATTACCATAGTACCCCATAGTAACCTGCTGAACTCTGAGTTTCTTCCGAGGTGATGTTTTCTGGGTTTGGGCTTAGGACAGAAGGAGGAATTAGTACCTTGGGATTTCCTTTAGTGTTTTCAGCCTTTTTCTCTTTGTCTGCCCTGCTTGTTCTTTTTTAGATTATAAGTTCCTAGAATAGCAAGATTATTTTTTCTGACTCTTAGTTTTTCAATGTGTCTTAATCAGCCAGAGCACTTTTGTTTTGGCTCTGTTAAGCTTGCTGTGTTTGGACCTTGTCATTCTTCATTAGCTGTTAGTATATCTTGCTTATTTTCAGTTTCCTGACCTGTTGCACTTTTTCCAAGGCCAAAACAGCACCCACATCATCTGAGGTAAATCACTTTATCCGGTTGACTTTAGCCGGTGGGAAGCTCACTGGCCTGTAAGGTAGAAGACCTGAATTCCAGTACTGGCTTTGCCACTGTCTTGCTGTGTGACCTTGGGTAAGTCTCTTACCCTCTCTGGGTCTTAGGCTTCTTAGCATTAAAATGAATGATTCTAGCTAAGTCAGTCATTTCTAAGGGTTCTTAAACTCTGAGTGTGAGTTTTGACAAGTCATCTTTTTGGGAGGTGGGGTACTTAGCTTTCTCATCTGTAAAGCTAAGAAGGTTGGACTGAATAATTTATAAAGTCTTTTCTAGGCCTGCATATTTTCCCCTTGTTCTTTTTTTCTTCTTCTGTCGTGTATTTCTTTCTGGAGCATTTCTGTGACAGTTCACAGTTGTGGACAGGAAACCCTTGAACACTTCTAACTTGGCAAAGGTTGCTGCTCCCTCTGAACCTCATCCCAGCCCATTTCCTGTGTTTACAGCGTTTGGGTTTTTCACTTAGTGACAGGCCTGACAGGTCCTACTCCAGTTCTCTCTCCATGGCCTGGTGTAAGGTAGACCGAAATGAGCACCATTTTGGGTGTGGGGAGACAGGGTTTCAGCCTCCATTCAGCTGTGTGACTCTAAGCAAGGGACCTACCCTGTCAGAGTTCAGTATCCTCATCTGGAAAACCAGAGAGGTTAACTAGTGAGTTTTTCTGGCTCTGATATTATAGAATATGAATATTTGCCTCCCTTTTATTCCCTGTGAAGGACCCTCTGTTTAGCCTGTTTCTTCTGCATATTCTACACTGGAAGGGACCCAGGGGAGCTCCCTTTGCATTTCCTATTTGGGAAAAAAATTAGAGGAAGAAAGGAAGACAAACAGTTATCTCAGGTCCAGATTAGCAGTTGAGAGGACTTGAGGTGGGGAGATGGTGTGACCAAATTACCCAACAAATCAATTGTGTAGTTGGTAGCCAGGTGGACACCAATAGGTGTTTGTTCTTATGGAGACTCTGGAGACGGTATTCCAGTTCCAGCCTTGCTTTCACTGTTTATGTGACTTGAGCAAGTCACTTAGTGTATCTGGGCCTCAGTTTCCTCCTTTTAAGTTAGCAATAATGAAAGTACTGACATCACAAAGTCATAGAAGAGACAACATACGTACAAGTCCCAGCAAAATTCCTGACGTATTCATCTTGCCTTTCCCACTTAGACAGTTACATTATATTTAATTCAATTCTTGTGTAGATAGCAGGCAGACACTCAAGTCCCACTCTAGAGGAGCTAACAGGCCAGCTGGGGACAGAACTCAATTATGATTAGAAGAAGCCTTATGAGATAGTACCTGGACAAGACTGAGCTCAGTGCTCTGACATCAGAGGGGAAGACTCACAGAGCCTGGAGTGTTGACTGAAGGTTTGCTGATGGAAAGGTTACATGGACCTTGAAGGGTAAGCAAGTCTTAAACATGATGAGCTGTAAGGAGAGTAATTCTAGATAACCATCTACCCTTTGTCGGCTCTGGTGCTTTGTATAGGTCACTTTCACATACATCTCTTCCTTTTCTCTTCCTCTAGGCGTTATTATCCAAGGGATTTATTCCTTTTCCTCTTTAATTTTTAAGAGAAATAAAATTTTAAGTCAAGGGGAAAACACAACATTTATTCAGAATCAACTACTTTTATTTATTTATTATTATTATTTTTAAAAATATATTTTATTGACTATGCTATTACAGTTGTCCCATTTCTTTTCTCCCCTTTATTCCCCTCTGCCCTGCACCCTGGTCCCACCAGCATTCCCGTCCTTAGTTCATGTCCATGGGTCGTACATATAAGTTCTTTGGCTTCTCCCTTTCCTGTACTATTCTTCGCCTCCCCCTGTCTATTTTGTACCTACCATTGATACTTATTTCCTGTACCTTTCTCCCCATTCTCTACCCTCCCCCCGCCCCACTGATAACCCTCCATGTGATCTCCATTTCTGTGATTCTGTTCCTGTTCTAGTTGTTCACTGAGTTTGTTTTTGTTTTTATTTTTTTAGGTACAGTTGTTGATAGTTGTGAGTTTGTTGTCATTTTACTGTTCATAGGTTTGAGCTTCTTTTTCTTACCTAAGTCCCTTTAACATTTCATATTCTAAGGGCTTGGTGATGATGAACTCCTTTAACTTTACTTTATCTGGGAAGCACTTTATCTGCCCTTCCATTCTAAATGATAGCTTTACTGGATAGAGTATTCTTGGATGTAGGCCCTTGCCTTTCATGACTTTGAATACTTCTTTCCAACCCCTTCTTGCCTATAAGGTTTCCTTTGAGAAATCAGCTGAGAGTCTTATGGGAACTCCTTTGTGGGTAACTGTCTCCTTTACTCTTGCTGCTTTTAAGATCCTCTCCTTAACTTTAATCTTGGGTAATATAATTATGATGTACCTTGGTGTGTGCTTCCTTGGGTCCAACTTCTTTGGGACTCTCTGAGCTTCCTGGACTTCCTGGAAATCTATTTTCTTTGTCAGACTGGGGAAGTTGTCTGTCATTATTTTTTCCAGTAAGTTTTCAATGTCTTGCTCTTCCCCTTCTCTTTCTGGAACCCCTATGATTCGGATGTTGGAGCGTTTAAAGTTGTCCCAGAAGTTCCTAAGCCCCTCCTCATTTTTTTGAATTCTTGTTTCTTCATTCTGTTCCGGTTGAATGTTTATTTCTTCTTTCTGCTCCAAATCGTTGATTTGAGTCCCAGTTTCCTTCCCTTAGCTGTTGGCTCCCTGTATATTTTTCTTTATTTCACTTTGCATAGCTTTCACTTTTTCTTTCATTTTGTGACCACAGTCAACCATTTCTGTGAGCATCCAGATTACCTGTGTATTGGACTCTGCATCTGATAGGTTGGCTATCTCTTCATCACTTAGTTCTATTTTTGGAGCTTTGATCTGTTCTTTCATTTGGGCCATATACATATATTTTTTTATTTGTTTATTTATTTATTAATTTTGTCTCGGCACGCCTATTACATTGTGAGGGGCAGAGCCTTAGGTATTTGCCAGGGTGGGGCAACCCACATCACTGCCTTCTTGTGTTGTATGTGGGGGAGGAGACAGAGGGGAACAATGCTGCTTGCTTGGCTCTTGGCCAGCTCTCAGTCACTTCCCCCGCTACCCAAAACCTGATTGCGCCCTTCTGGTGCAGATTCCTGGGTGGGTGGGTGTGTGTTATGTTCTGGGACCCTGTGAGTCTCTCAAACAAACTATTCTGTGGGACTGACAGTTTCTCCCACTGCCATAAACCACACAGGTTTTTACTGGCAGAGGTTCTGAGGCTTTCTTTTCCCGCACTGGAACCCTGGGCTGCGCGGTCTCTCACGCTCCCCAGTTGTCCCTCCCATGTTCCTCCCAGTTTATCTGCACATAAATGTGGGACCTCCCCGTCCACCAGCCACTGCCTTGCCACACATATTCTCTGTCCAGGCTGCCTGTCTCCACCCTCCTACCAGTCTGGATGAATGTTTCTTCTTTTAGCCCTCAGTTGTTGGACTTCCATACTGTTCGATTTTCTGGCAGTTCTGGTTATTTTTTGTTTTTGAATTTGTTGTTGCCCTTCTTTTGGTTGTGTGAGGAGACAAAGTGTATCTACCTACGCCTCCATCTTGGCTGGAAGTCTTAACTAGTTTTTTTTTTTAATCAATAGTCTAGGTAGTTTTCCTGTGTAATCTTAAGTACTTAGAAAATTGTAATGTATGCCACAATTTCATGTGAAGAAACAGTGCCTCCAAAAGTTTAAAAGATTTTTCAGCTCAATATTAATAAGTTATAATGACAAATCAAGGGAGCCCTACATAATAATTGAGTATGGACTAAACCAGTTTAGAAGATATATATAACTTAGTAGTTCTCAGTTGTATATAGTCACCTAAGTTCTTGGTAATCTGTAATATAGTCTTTTTTAAAAAATTATATTTTATTGATTATGCTATTATAATTGTCCTGATTTTTTACCCCTTTGTACTCACACCAACTGGCACACCCCACTCCCTCGGGCAATCATGCCACCAGTGTTCCTGTCCTTGGGTCATGTGGATAAGTTCTTTGGCTACTCCATTTCCTATACTGTACTTTATATCCCCATGGCTGTTCTGTAACTACCTATTTGTACTTCTTAATCCCCTCACCTCTTCACCTACTCCCTCACAGCCCCCTCCCGTCTGGCAACCATCAAAATGCTCTTCATATCCATGATTCTATCTCTGTTCTTCTTGTTTGCTTAGTTTGTTTTTCAGATTCAGTTGTTGATAGATTTGTATTCATTACCACTTTATTCTTCATAGTTTTATCTTCTTCTTTTTCTTAAATAAGTCCCTTTAACATTTCATATAATAAAGGTTTGGTGAGGATGAACTCCTTTAGTTTTTCCTTGTCTGGGAAGCTCTTTATCTTCCATTGATTCTAAATGACAGCTTTGCTGGGTAGAGCAATCTTGGGTGTAAGTTCCTTGAGCATCCTAATAACCAGTTTTTTGAACTCGGCACCTGAGAGATTGCTTATCTCTGTTTTGTTTAGTTCTTTTTCTGGAGGTTTGATCTACTCTTTCATTTGGGCCATGATTCTTTGTCTCGTTGTGTTGGCAGCCTCCCTGTGAATGTTTCTATGTATTAGGTAGAGCTGCCTTGACCCATGTCTTGGTAGTGTGGCCTAGTGTAGTAGGTGTCCTGTAGGGGCCCAGAGGCACAGTCTTCTCTATTAACCATTTTGGGTACTCGATGTGTGCCCCTTGTGTGGGCTGAGTACACCCTCCTCTTGTAGTTGAGCCTTATTTGCTGTTGGCGGATCAATGGGAGGGATTTACCCGGGCCAATCAGCTTCAGGGTCTAGGTGTGATCACTGACCACCAGTCTTCACCCTGCATGGAGGATCACTTGTGCAGGGGCAGGGTCGTGGTGCTCCAACATGGTGTGTAACTGTCCACTGGGTGCGCTGGCCCTGGGGTTTTCTGGGTGGTGCAGACCAAGGTCAGCCCCTGCCTGTGTTTTGCCCCGGGGCCACTGTTCCTGAGCTCTAAAGCAATCTGAGATGGCTGCTACTTGTGCTGGGGTTGGAGATTCCCAGGCAAAGCCAAGCCGTGAATCTAGGCTGGCTGATGCTAGTGCTGGGTCTGGGGCTCACTGAGGCCAGCTGTTACTTATTTGAGTGGGTTTAGGAAGTTGTGAAGCAGAGGCAAGACTAACCATTCATAGGGAAAAGCAGCTTGGGTGGGCCCATAAGTTGGGTGGGGTGGAGTCTCTATGTACCTCTAGGGTGGGTCAAACAGTGTTAGCCAGGCTGATGGAGTCTTAGTAGTGAACTAGCTTGCTGGCTGTGTGCTGGGAGGGCCCTCTGCTCACCATGATGCCAGACACTTCATTTCTTCTCTTTATGCCACTGGTACCTTTCAAGCTGCTATGCTGGTGCTGGAGCTCAGAGGGAGGGAGTGAATCCAACTCTAGGTTCTTTAAGAGGAACTGCTTGGGACTCCAGAAGTTTCTTCCATCGACTCAATCCCTGCTGGTTTTTGCAGTCAGAAGTGTTGGGAACTTATCTTCTTGGCACTGGAACCCTGGGCTGGGGGCCCTGTTGTGGGGCTGTGACTCCTGCTCCTGAGATATCCCTTCCGAATTTTGATCCAGCACACTTGGGCGAGGGACCAGTCTGTTCTACGTCCATGCCCCTCCTACCAGTCTGGATAGATGTGATTTCTTTAACTCTGTAGTTGTCAGACTTCCATTCAGCTTGCTTTCTGATGGTTCTGAGTGATGGTTGTTCTATATTTTAGTTGTAATTTTGATGTGGTTGTGCCAAGAGGTGAGCCATGTCTTCCCATGCTGCCATCTTAGCCAGAAACCTGTGTAATAGAACCTTTCTGTGCTTAAGATGGTGATCTTATTTCTGGCTCTTACCTATACTTACCTCTTGTTATTAGCAGTAATTCCCAATTCTCTATATCCCCAGTTCTACCATTGACTTAGATTCTGGCTCCGTACCTCAACCTTAGATCCCTTCTTTTCCCAAATATTTACTAAGCACCTACTATATGCCAGACTAGAGGTGGATGTAAATATCAGTTTCTGCTGGACCTTTCAGTGTAGTGGTTAAACAAACAATTACAACAAAAACACCTTGGTAGTAACTGAGCACTTACTGTATGTTGTGCTCTATTTGAAATACTTTATATGTATTGACTAATTTCATTCTTATAACTCTGTGAGGTAGGTACTATTTCCTCATTTTAAAGAAAATGAAACAGAGGCGTAGAGAAGTTAATTGGTCTAATTGTAATAGAGAGAAACACAGGGACTGTGAGAGCACAGAAGAGGAGCTCTTCGTTTAACCCTGAGAATCAGTGTAGGGAAGACTTCCTAGAAGAATTAGAAAAAGGCTGAGTAGAATCTTGAAACCTGACTAGGAGTCAGGCAGATGTAGGACGGAGCGAGGGTACTGCAGGCAGAGGGAGCGTCATGGACAACACCACAAAGCCGTCCTTGCTACTTATGGGGTTGAAGGTAGTTTAGCGCGGTGGCGGTGTTGGGCGTATGTGAGCGAGTGGCGTGGGGTAAGACTGGAGAACTTGGTAGGGGCAACTCTTGAAAAGCCTTGTATGCTTTGCTATATTACATTCTTTATACAGGCCAATGATTCCCAATCTTGAGGATGTAAAGCCCTGAAAGGGGTCCTTGAAAGGTGTGTCATGACCCATATTATTTCCTCAATCAATAATTTTTAAAAGATTTTATTTATTTTTCAGAGAGGGTAGGGGAGAGAGGAAAGGGAGAGAAACATCAATGTGTGGTTGCCTCTTGCATACCCCAACCTTGGGACCTTGCCTACAACTCAGGTGTGTGCCCTGACTGGGAACTGAATTGGTAACCCTTTGATTCACAGGCCGGCACTCAATCCACTGAGCCACACCAGCCAGGGCCAATCAATCATTTTTTAAGTCAGAGGATACTAAAATGTACAACTATTATTACATGAAGGTTTTTTGAATTCCTCATTGAAAAAAGTTAGGAGTTACTGTTGGTAGGAATTTGGGAGCCTTGCAAAGAATTTTTTTTAATTAAAATTTTTGTTAAGATAATTGTAGATTTATATGCAGTTTTAAGAAATAATACAGAGATCACTGGGAAACTGTACAAAGTTTCCCTCACAGTAACATTTTAGAAAACTGTAGTCGAATATTACAACCAAAATATTGAAAAAAAAATCCACCAGTCATGTTCACATTTCCTCAGTTTTGCTGAACTTACGTGTGTGTGTGCGCGCGCCTAAGTTCTGTTCCAGTGCACGAAGATCCTTGCCCTTTTACAACCACACCCTTCCCTCCTGCCTGCTTTCCCCTCCCTGACATTGCTAAAATTTTGTCCTTTCAAAAATGTTGTATCACTGTAAATGGAATCGTAGAGTATGTAACTTTTTGGACTTGACTTTTTTTCCCAACATAATTCCCTGGACGTTCATCCATGTATCATTACTTGGCTTCTTTTTATGCTGAGTGGTATTTCATTGTATATAAGTACCAGACTTTAACCATTCACCTGTTGGCTATTACACATAAAACGTCTGTGAACATTTGTGTACAGGCTTATGTGCGAACCTGTGAAGGATTTTATTCAGGAGAGTGGTCTACTTTTTCTAAATTTGAAATTTAGAAAAATTATACTGACTGCTTTAGTAGACGGTGAGTTTGAGAGAAACTAGAGCAGAGACAGAGATCAGTGAGGAGATTACTTATAGTAACCCAGGTAAAATGTATTGAGGCTTGAACTGAGTTCTTTATGCTTTATGCTTTGCCTAGAGGTCTTTCCTCAGAAATCACACCAGGGTTGCTCAGATAAGGGAGCAGGGTCAGGAAGCCTGGGCTGTAAGAAGGCTCAGGCACTTTATTCCTGATAGTCTGCATTCGGAGGAGACAGTGTGCTACCATAGCTGAGAACTGCATTTGGTAAGAAGGGTGGCCGACCCAGTTAGTTCTTAGAGTCATCATCCTGACTACAAGGTTTTTCGGTAGATACTCTTGGTTCTCTTCTCTCAAGAAAAGAAGGGGGATCAGTTATATTCCTTGTATTGTTTGAGTGGATGCTTATGTGGGACAAAAAGATGATGAGAAACTCTCTCTTAGTTCTGGTCCCATTTGGAGCCCAGGAATGTGTTCTCTGGTCAGCCAGCCAGCAATGGGCCTGGGAGACTTGAGGATGAACGCTTGTTGCTATAGAAACTGAAAACTACATTGTTTTTACCCCATGCAGTGATGTGCCTGGCTCCTCAGTGTTTATATCTTAAAGGCATTTATCTCTGTGCTCTGGGGGCTGATTGTTGGGAGCCAGCCCTACTTATGAGCCCAGAAGGGTATAATTCTAGAGGGTCCGTTAATGGGTGCGGCACCTTCCCTAGGCACTGTGTAAAGTTCCTGTCTGGGCAGGGCCTTGGGTGCTTACCCCAGCACTTTTAGGAAACTTTTCCCAGCAGAAAAGCTTTGAATTGTCTGTAATTATTTTTTGATCATCTCAGACACTGACAGGTGCTGGTCAGGACACAGAATGTTTGGGTTAGGCGCCAGGTCAGAGACTTTGGGGTAGCTTTTCAACAAGTATGGGTTGGTTTAATTTCCCTGGGGCTGTCACACTTCATGGCACAGATAGCTTTAGAATATAAAAACCTGTAGTGTATGGGACCCCACAGCTGAGAAAGCATATCTTCAAAATCTGTAAGCAGCTTTTAGTTGCCCTTTACCAGGTGGTGTGTTGCTCAGCATGGAAACACCAGAAAAATCAGCCTCCTCTTGCTGTAGTTGGGAAGTTAAGACCCCCAGGTAAAACAAAGAGGAGAGAAACAACAAATGAGTGACTGATGTTTTTATAAGGCTTTACTGTTTTTCACAGGACTTCACTGACTTTTCAGATGAGAAAATTAATCCATAGGCATCATCAGGGTATAGGAAAGTTGGAATTCAAAGACCCACATCTACCACTTCTGCAATTCAGCATGTATTTTAGTAGTTGGGGGTTAGGGGTGGAGGGGATGCTGGAGGCCAGAGAAGTATGTCTCATTTTTATTTGTTTTTCCAGTGCCTTTGGCTAGCTCAGCTAGCTAGTTCAATGTTCAGCAAGTAGCTGTTAGAAAGTTATAAATGAGTGTTGACATGGCAGCATGTGAACACTGAACTGGGGGTCAGACACTTTGCAGCCAGTCAGAAAGGTTCTGGTATTAAAAGGGCAGGCAAATGGGCTGTTAAGCAGATGGACAAGAGTCTGAAGCCCTGTAGGAGATCCAGGAGGAGGCACAGGGGGTCAGAACAGCTGGAAGGCCCCTGCACCAGACGCCCAAGCTATTGAGGTCATGGCCTGCTTAGTAGGGACTCACTTTAGGAATTAGCCATTTTATTCTGGAAGAAGGCTATTTGTGAGATCAAAGTTTGAAGAAAAGAATACTGAGAGGAGGAAGAAGGTAGAAAGGGGACCCAGGAGGGGTGGTTGACCTGCCCCCACTCCTGGGGAGGGCTGGCTATTTCTTCATCTTTTCTAGCAGATGATTAGGTTTCATATGCTTAAACAGAAGCATACTCCTTTGCTCTTTCTGCTCCTCCCAGCAGAGTGTACCAGAAACTCGGTATTTCGTCCCTAGTGTCTTTTTAAACTGTGTTTCTAAGTCTTAATGAGGAAGGGGCCTTTGTCTAGTGTGGGACACCAAAGAAATTAAGACAAAACCAGAAAGTTCTATTTTATTTTAATTTATTTTTTTCAGCAAGTTCTATTTTACCCACTTAGGGAATGGCAGAAGCCCAGTCAGGACTTCTGTGTTTGTCCTTAGTAGACAAAAAGTACCTGATGGAAGCTGCCCCTCTTTGTTGGCCGTGGAGAGTAAGAATTAGTAGTTCTGAAGAGCCCTCTTGCACAGACTCATCTGCATCCCCCCACCATAGCCTTGCATGGGACATGGCACAGGAAGTCAGTGTGGCTTTTTATCAGGTTCTGCCACTGTTTTGCCAACCAACCTAGGGCAAAATAACCCTACTTCATGGCCTCGTTCCCGTCTCTAGTTGTAAAGTGAGCAGTGACACTTCAGAGCTTCTCCAGCCTTACCATTTAGAGCCTGAGTACAATGAGGGAACCCCAACAGCCATTGCTCCCACTCTACGCCCAGAGCTTTTGCAAGATTGCGGAAAAGAGCCCTTTGACTTTGGGTCCTTTCATGAATCCGACTGTGCGGGATGCTGTGCCTCTTGCTCTTGGGTTTGCTTTGTTGGGTTGCTCTTGCTTCTGCAGCCACTGTCCTCTACCTGTTCAGACTGTGGCATCTCCTGCTATTCTGGTTTCTTGCCTCGTATTCTTCAAAGACCCACATCTACCTCTTCTGCAATGAATAAGATGTGGGTCTTATTAACATATTCTACTCTGTGTCTTTGTAATTCATACACTGTGGTCATTCTAGTACTTTTTGTGAGCAAGAACATCTCTTTTTGAATTTGTTCCTTCATGCAACAAGTTCTTCCAGGCATTCATCTGTTCATTCAACAAATGTTTATTGAAGCCCAATGGTTATGGCAGGGACTTTGCTGGGTGTTAGGTATTGGCTAGAAGCCAGGATTCAGACATAAAGATGACAGCCATGGTTCCTGTTGCCATGGAGCTTACAGTTTAGTGGAGAAAACAGACATTAAGTGAATTATCACACACATAATTCCAATTTTGAAAAGGGTCATAAATAAAATATATAGGTGCTTTGGAGAGTGTATAATGCAGGCGTAAACAAGTTAGGGAGGGACGAATCAAGGTAGATTCTTTGAAGAAAAAGTATTTAAATTGAGACCAGCAGCATCAGTCAGAGTTGGCAGGTCAAGAAGGAATGAAGAACCTTTCACATGAAAGTAATTCTAGGTGGTTCTTAACCTGGGCTATATGTTAGCATCACTGAGTAAAAGAGAGTATATGAAGCAATAGGACTGGTGTTTCATACTGGTGGGTACTGTTGGGAATATAAAATGATACAACCACTTTGGAAAACAGTTTGACATTATTTAAAAAGTTAAACATATCCCTATCATAAAACCTTACAGTCCACCCCAAGTGGATCTCAAGATAAAAATGAGAACTCTCCCTGGCCCGGTAGCTCAGTTGGTAGAGCATCATCCCGATATGCCAAGATTGCAGGTTCAAGAACCAACCAATAAATGCATAAGTAATGCATATGCAACAGTGGAACAACAAATTGATGTCTCTCTCTCTCTCTCTCTCTCTCTCTCTCTCTCTCCTCCCGCCCTCTCTCTCTCACCCTGGCTCCCTCCCACCCTCCTTCCTCTCTCTCCCCGTTCCTCTCTCACTCTAAAATCAATAAGGAAACAAAAATGAGAACTCATTTTCACTTAAGAAAAATGAAAGCCTTCTTCCCACACAAAGACTTGTAAATGAATCTTCATAACATTTTATTTGTAATAGTAAAAACTGGTGAATGGATGAACAAACTGTGGTATATCCATTCGATGGAATACTACTCAGTGATAAAATGGAGGAAACTATTGATACACATGACAACATGGTTGAATCTCAAATCATGCTGAGCAAAAGAAGCCAGACACAAAAGAGAACATACTGATCGGTGATTACACTTATTTGAAGTTCTAGAACAGGCAAAACTAATTTATAATGATAGAAATCAGACCAGTGGTTGTGTGGGGAAGAGGATGATGGTTGACAGTGAAGGATCAAGGGGAAACGATTAGAGTGATGAAATGTTCTGTGTTTTAATTGGGGAGATGGTTATACAAGCGCATATGTTTGTCAAACACATTGAACTGTACATTTAAAATGGGAGCATTTTATTGCATGCAACTCTGCCTTAAAAAATATACATGCTCCATTTTCATAAATATCAAGCATGGGCAAAACTTATCTATGGTGGTAAAAGTCAGAGTAGTGGTTATCACAGCCAGGTGAGGGAGTGGGCAGCAGTCGTGGTTGTGTGGGTTGGAAAGGGGCAAGAGGGAGGGAGTCTTCTTGGAGCGTTGGGAATGTTCTATATCTTGATTTTGATGGTAGTTGCATGGATATATACATATGATCCATATGTTTATATACTTTACTGTATGTATGTTACGTTTCAAAGGAAAAAGAACACCACATCCCAAGCCAAACGCATACCTAGTTCCTATCTGTAGAGATACGGTTTAAATTTGTCTTGGATGGGCCCTGGGCATCAGCAATTTAAGAACTCCCTATGTGAGTCTAATATGCAGCCAGAGTTGGGAACCACTGGGCTGTGTGCAAAGGAAGAAAGAAACTAGGCACATCAGAGAAGAAACACACGAAGCTGGAGGAGTTGCTGGATGTGACACCAGAAAGTGGCAGATGGCCTACTGGCCTTTCAGTCACCCTATAATTTTCATTTATAACAATTTTTATAATTGTAATTGTACTTTATCTTAAGGATAATGAGAAGCTTTTGAGGGCTTTAAGTAGGGAGATGACTTGGACAGAGAGTCAGCTGGTGTACGCTAGCACTACCTATAGCTAGCATTCTTGCTGACCTTTCTCAGGGCACAGGTGGATTCTGAGTCACCACAGAGCTTGCCAGTCCCGGCTGAGGAGGTGGGGGGTGAAGCAGGAGAAATTATTCTCGCAGAGGAGTCCCCCGTTGGTAAAATTTAGCAGTTTCCAGATTGCCCTCAGGTTCCAGCCGAGTACTGAGGAACAGCCTGGCCTCTGCGGTGCCCTTCTGTGCTCTAATATGAACAGCCTTCCTTGACTGAGGTCCCTCTCGTTTCTTTCCCTTTGGGCTTGTGTCTCACATCAGACAGTCCATTGTGAGGCTCAACTGCAGTGGCTGTGCTTTGCATGCCTACGGGTACGTGTTCTCTGGGGGATGAGTTCTGTTTAGTGACGAGAAATGAAAGTGGCTGGGAGAGAAGAGGCATTATTAGGTGGATGGTGATATTGGTGGTGGGAACTGATGGGTTGTGCTCAAGGATTCCCTTGCCTTTTGGGGAGATATGGTTTGTTATGAATCCATCCTTTTATGCACTCATTCATTCAGCCAGCATTTAACTGATTTTATGCTTGACAGGGCAGATGTTATTGGTGCCATACTGGGCCCTGGGGCATAGAGTGAGTCAAACTTAGTCCTTGCCCTTTTCTGGATGTGGCATGCAAACAACTCAGAGCATGAAAATTAATGTATCAAAGTTATGTACAAAGTGCTTGGGACCATTCAACAGTAAATGATTAACTCTGCTTGGAGAAAGAAGAAAATACTTGGACATGCAGAAACGGACTTTGTGGTTTTTTCTGCCAGGGTTAACAAAGTGGGGCCTGCAGACCCTTGGGAGTCACCAAGACTTTTTCTGGGGTCCAGAAGGTCCAAGCCATTTTAATAATGGCTTCTCAGATGCTGTTCGGTTTTTTCACTGGGTGTACATTTGCACTAATGGTGCCGAAGCAATTAGTAGGTAAAACTGCGGGTACCTTAACGGCAATCAAAGCTGTGGCACAAAACTGTGCTACTAATTGTTGTACTCCTCAACTTCATGGCACTCAGTTTTTTTAAAAAAGTTTTTGATCAAGAAGTAAAAATATTAATTTTATTGTATCCCATGAATACATGTCTCTTTAGTATTCTGTGTGATGAAACCGGAAGTTAAGCATAAAGCACTTCTGCATGTAGAAGTTTGATGTTTATCTCAAGGAAGAGCATTTGTGTGATTGAGTTGCAAACTGAACTACCTTTTTTCTTCAGGGAACACTTATTTTTACTTTAATATATACCATGTATTTGGCAGACATTTTCTTGAAAATGAATGGAGTTTGCTTTAAGGAAAAAAAATGGTAGTATTTGTTGCCGATGCTAAAATTTCAACTTTTGCTTGAAAATTAGAATTTTAGAAAATTTGTATGTGCCACTATGAATTTGATGCTTCCCCAGATTTAAAGCTTTTCCAGTGAAATTAGTGGTGTTATTAATAATTGTGATTATTTCGATATTTTATAAATGAAATGTGTCAAATTTGGAAGCTCCACCTAACTCATTGAATTAGTAGTTTCTAAGTGATGAGTCTATCAAGGTACAAAATCATGCATGGATCTATTCAGAGTGCAAGGTAGGCCAATGGATTTTAATGTAATAGAGTACAGAAAGTTCATCCATATAGTTTCAGATTTTGCACTGCAACTAACCTTTAATAAACCTACTACTTGTTGAGTTTTGTTGTAGTATCAGAGAAGAATGTCATGACTATCTGAAAGGTTGTTAACATACTCTTGCCTTTTCCAACTGTATATCTGTGTTTTGATCTTCAAACAAAACAACACATTGAATGAGGAAACATATAATAAGAATGCAGCTGTCTTCTGTTAAGCCAGACATTAAAGAGATTTGCAAAAATGTAAAACACTTCTACCCTTCTCATGATTTTTTTCCAGAAAACAATTATTTTTATTAAATCACATTATTTATATTAACACAGGGGAGATTTATTGTTTTAAAATGAATTAAATGCTAAATATTAGAATTTGTGTTTTAATTTCTAATATAGTACTTGTTGAACAGTTTTGGGATTTAAAATTTTTAAATGTATAAAAGGGTTCTAAGGCCAAAAAAATGAGAAAACCTGGTTTTATGGTATTATCTCTACTCAAATTTCTTCTCTTTTCTGCCTAGAAAATTCTACATATAATTGTGGAGTTGGTATTATTCATTCAAAACAACATTTACTAAGATTCTATCAAGAACTGGCTTTTGCTTGCTGCTTGGGACATGGCCCTCGGCCCGGCTGAAAGGAAGTCATAGTCTGATGGGGGAAGATAAATTAAATAGGCAACTGCAACGCAGTAGGATAAATGTTACCAATGATAGATATAACTGTTGTGTGAGTCAGAGCCACTTGCCAGCTCACCTAGAACACATGACTGATCAATTTAGTTGGACTGTACTGCCTGTGTTTGATGCTTCCTGGTCTGACAGGGAAGGTGGCTGAAGCTAGTAGAAGGTGGGAATTGTTCACTTGCTGCTCTGGGAGGAAAGAAGGAAACTACAAATGTATTGAATGTCAGCTTTATGCAGTCCCTTTGCTAGGTGTTTTAACAAATGTGGTCTTCAGTCTCACAAAGCCCTATGTAGCAGGAATAATTATCCTCATTTTGCATATGAGGTATTGGAAGCTGAGAGAAGTTAAACAACTTGTCCAGTATCATATGGGTGTAACTGATGAAGTTGGGGTTTTGACATATGTGTTCTGACTCCAAGTCCAGGGCTCTTTCATTGCAGTAATACTGTGTTGCTAAATAGGTGGACCTAAATTTAAGGTATTTCTAGATGGCTCTGGGAAATATTGCCAGATTAGAATGTAAAAAATAAAGTAGAAAGGTCTCAGAAAAGAGAGACGGCCTAGGAAATGCTTGGCTGAAGGAGTTATTTGTGACTCTTGGACAGGATTCTAAAGCCATATGGGATGTCAAGATTTTATACTCTGTCATCTTCAATCCCTTTAATCCTTCTCTGTGCCAGATGATGCCAGCAGCAAAGGTCACCTGTCTATTTGATCAGGTTACAAATCAGAGCCTGTTGTTTGAAGCCTGAACTTCTTGGACCTGGCCATAGGCTTTTGGGAAAGGGCCTGGCTGACTCCAGGGGCCTCCCTGGAGACCCGCAACCCCTCGAACTTAGTAAACTATTTCTATTATTTTGAAAAGCATATTAGAAGTTGTGCTTTACTTAGGATAAACCTGTGTGTGGTTGCAGGCTAATGAAAAGATTAGGTTTCTTTCCTTTGGGTCAGAAATCTGTCAGTTCAGTGCGGTTCAGGGGTGCTACCAATGGTTTTCTAGAACAGGGGTTAGCAAACTATGGCCCAGGGGCCAAACCCAACCCACTGCCTGTTTTCGTAAATAAAGTTTTATTGGAACACAGTTGAACTCATTGACAGCTGTTTTGTCTGTGGCTGCTTTTATGCTCAGTTATAGAGCTACCTAAGTATTTGCCACAGAGACAATATAAACCATAAATCCTAAATTTTGATTGTCTGGCCTTTTACAGAAAAAGTTTACTGACCTTGATTCTGTTATAGCGCTTAGCACATAGTGTTTTAATTGCCTATCTCCCCCTCTTTTATAATTCAGCTCTTTGAGAGCAAAGATGAAACCCGATTAATCTCTTTATGCACCGAGCTGATTACAGAGCCTGATAAGTGAACAGCACTCAATAAAGGTTTAAATGGACACATCATATGCTGATCAAAAAACTCTGTTGGGCAATTATAAGTACGTTTAGTAATACAAAAACAACAACAAGGGAGAGGCAGTGTTATGTTGGTTGTGCTAATCTCAGTGCTGTGTTCTTTATGAACTAGTCATGAAAATTGCTTTACTGCAATTTTTTTGGATGGGTAGGATAGGAGCCCATGAACAAAACAGTCATGACAAGAGCACTTTTTGATGAGAAAGTTGAGAAACAATGGCTTAATCTTTGGTTACATTCTACCCTTTCCCTCAGTACCCGCCACCCCTTCACCCCACCCTCACCTCCCCACTCCAACTTGGCGGGACAGATGTAGAGGAATATAAGAGTACATGGAGATACTTCTTTTGTATGCATACTATTTATCTTACAGTTTTTGTTTTTCTTAAAATAAAGCCATTTCTCCAGTGTGCTTCTTACCAATGTTACCATTTGTGGCTTCCAGAAGATGAAGTCAACCTAAAGCTATCTGGTCACCTCGGCATAAAGGCAATCAGGTAAAGTGCCGGCCTGGGAGTCAGCAGACCTGGGCTCTCGCTATGGCTCTTCAGTTGCCTTTGAATTTGGGCACATCAGTTAACATCTGTGAACCTCTCTGTGGACCTCAATATTCAATGCATTTTTATTGAATCACATCTGAGACACTTAAAAAATTTTTATTTATACCTCTTCCCCATTTTGAAAAGGATTTGAGCAACTAGCAAGTGATAGGGAGGTGATCTGTCTTCTCCTGTCACTGTTTGACCAACAGACAAGTAAATGATTAAATGGATTAGAGTGTTTCAGGTCTTTGATCAGTGCTTTCTTGAAGGCTTCAGAGCAGAAGCCTCTGTACCCTGCCTTTGCTTTCTCTCCTACTATCCTAGCATCTCCTATTATCTGGGAAGTCAGGGTTGTTCATGTAACATCTTTGGAGCTGATCTGAAGAGTATTTTGCCTAGAAAGTAGTTATAAATATCAGGATCAAAGGAGAGGAATTTTATATCTGGGAATTGGAAAAAATACTAGAAACCGTAGTTAAAAATGTCTTTTTCACGTAGCGAATTTGAGTCCTGGAGAAAGGAAGTCATCTCCCTAGAGTCATGCGGCAGAGCTCAGACTAGATTCCAGACTCTGCTGTGTGCTTCAGTCGGGCTATGTGTCTTCCAGATTTGTACGAGAGGGTTAGGTGTCATAAAAGAACTAGGGTGGCCTAGCCTCCTGTGCTGGTTTTACTTCTGCATGACTGACTGCGTGTGATGGTGGCCAGAGGAAGCCACGCTCCAGGCTTCCCACACTGTTTTATGCAATGAGCTTAGGACTTCAGATGTATGATAGATATTTGCTGGACGTAATTGTCTGTGGGAAGGCCTATGATGTGAAGGGTTTCCCAAGTTAGCCTGTGGCTAGCATTAGGTGTCCCAGCAGTGACAAAGAGACCAAAAAGAAAAATAACATATTATTCTGGCATTGGAAGGAATGGGCTTTTTCCTATTTCTAGGAAGATTGTATTAATTTACATTTGCTTATTGACTGATTAAAAACAAAATTTCATTTGAATATGTATTTCTTTGATTATTAGTGAGGCTAAACTTTTTCCTATGTTCAGCGGCTATTTGTCTTTTTCCTCATTTATATAATTTTTTCTTTTGAGTTACTGATTCATGTTTTTTGTCTAGATCCCAGTGTATTCCCAGTGCTATGCTCAACTTCCCTGCAAGGGAACTATTAGGATGATAAAGCATTGTCCCTAAATGGGGGAGCTCAGCATGTCCTGGGGGCGGGCAGTTAAAGGCTAGATGGAACAGCTTTATCACTGTACAAATAGCCGGTTAAGTGACCGACTGTTGAGCCGTCATGTGCTAGAAGCTGAGGACCCTGCGACAGGTGGGTAACAGAGGTTTGATGGCAGCCCCGGTAATGTTGTCTCTTGCTTTTCCTGCGCAGAGTTTTGCCGGATTGACAAGCTGCTGTGCCACAGTGAGGATGAGAAGCTCAGCTTTGATGCGGTCCGCAGCATCCACAAGCTGATGGACGACGATGCCAATGGTGATGTGGATGTGGAAGAAAGCGATGAGGTGAGCCCTCTCACCCTGCTGTGGCTCTCTTCTCTTCCTGTGTGAACCGTCCCTGACAGCTGTCTAGATGGACCGTTCCCTGTGGAGAGGTGTTCTGATACTGGCTTGTTCTCTAGGAACTCGTCCCTGTCAGGGGAGGTGATTGTCAGCAGAGCAGCCCTCTAGGAGCCGGCTGGTCCGAGTGCAGGCCTTATGTCTGCGTCTGTGCCTGCACTGGCTGCCTCTCACCTGCCGACTAGAGGTGCAACACTGACTGAGCTGTGCTGTGAGAGATGGAGAGGGAACCCCAAGGTTGGTCTCTAAAAGCTCCCCCGAATCCTTATAATCCTGCTGTAGACAGAGGGCATCAGCCTGTTCTTACTCTGTGCTCAGCCC
The DNA here is from genome assembly GCA_004026545.1 of Mormoops blainvillei. NCBI lineage: Eukaryota > Metazoa > Chordata > Mammalia > Chiroptera > Mormoopidae > Mormoops > Mormoops blainvillei. Next base: position 65,669 of record PVJD01007892.1, read on the forward strand.
TGTGCTGGCATGTAGGAGAGAAGGCAAGACAGATCTTGCCCTCTGGCGGCTTATACTCTATTTGGGAGGAAGAAACAAATGGTCCTAGAAAGATCTTTCTGAATACCAGCCTGCAGTTGCCGGGAGTCAGTTGAGTGGTCCAGATAATAAAAGCGAGAGGAATCTCTAAATGGAAAAAGGTCTGTTATTGTTTCACCTTTTGCCATTACTGCAGCTCCAATTCCAGAGAGCGCAGAGTACAAAGTCATCATGTGTGTGAGAAGATTTAAAGGTTTCAGTTGATTTCAAACTCAACATGAACCAGCAGTTTGGTGATGCTGCCAAGGTGTGCCAAATCTTTAATAGTAATATGGTGTGTATCGTGAGGGAGGAGATAATCCTAGTCTCTCCTCCCTGCTCCTTAGCTCACCTTTATGTCAGTATTTGTAAGTGTCTTTTATGTATGTACCAGGCACTGTTCTAGATATGGGGATGTGGCAGTAAATAGGACAGATATGTCTGTCCTCATATAATTTATAGTCTAGTGAAGAAACTTTAGCCTGAAAAAGAAATGACTCGGGTAATATTTCTACCTTCAGAAACTTTAGAAGTAGAATCAGACTTACTACATAACAATGATGATAATAATGAAAACCACAGCACTAGCTATTGTTTATTAAATTCTTATGCTATGCCAAGCACAGTGCTGAGCTCTTTGCATAGTTATTCTGTAAACTTTCTTAGCAGCCTTATAACATTGATATTATTATCCAGGACTGGAGCCTTGGAAAGGTTAAGCGTTTTGTTCAAGTACACACTGGACGTGAGCACAGATCTGATTCAAAGCTCATGCTGTTAAGTACTTTTGTGTTGTTTCTCTTATTCTAAGGACAGAGCCAGGACCAATGTAGAGAAAGTGAAAGATAGGCATATTCTTCTAGAATAAAGAATTGCCTAGCAGCACCATTTTCTCATAGAAGGGGCTTCCTTGGTAGGTAGGTAGTTAATGCCCTGTCCCTAAATATGGGCAAGTGGAATGCAGCACTCCACTGATTGGTCAGCAGAGGGGATCCTTGTATTGGGTTGAACTGGAAAATGTGTAAGGGATTTCTAAGAGGAAAAAATAGATTTTCTGGAGAAAAAGGAGAATGTGGGTAGAGAGAGAGCCTGAGCAGCAGGGAACGAGTGTGAGCAAAGACGTGGGCACGGTAAGAAGCATGGCGGGCATGTTTGGTTGGACAGAGTGACTGTGGTGGAACACTGCAGGACAGAAAACCGGGAAGAGAAAGCGGGGCCCAGGCAACCGGGCTGAGCTATGCATACTTCTTGAACTTGGCAGTTGTAGGTTCTTGGGCAAGGACAACCACCATGGTGAAAATATCTAAACTTTTGGTCACATCTGGACGTGTCACTGGTCCTCACAGGACCCAGTTTTGTCTCTGCTGAAAACAGAGTCATGTTTCTGGTGATTAATGAGGCCAGAGGTGTCCTGATCTCCGTCCAGGGGCCTGGCCACAGGACTGGGCCATGGATGGCATAACAGTTAAGAAGGTGATATGATCCAAGATCCACCAATTCCTGGATATCCTTGTCATCACCCTTCCTTCTTTTTTCACTTTCTTCTGAATTGCTCTGTAAATGAGAGGAGGAAGAAAATGTTCTTTTTAGAAGAATGTTACCACAACAAAAAGCTCATCAGCACAAACTGTTCTAAAATAACACAAAAGCTGTCACCCCGCTCCGTGCCAGTGGCGAGCTGTTCTTTTTCAGCGTAGCTTCTGCCTGCTTGAGCTTCAGATGTTCTTGCTGCAGTTTCAGGCCGGTGGTGCTGAGAGTAACCTGCTAGCCTGGGCTTTCATGATCAGTCACAAGCTACTGTATATAAAAGTGAAAGTAATGTTAGCAAAATGTGTGCTTAAGTCAGCCTAACCATATATGAGACAAGCTCGGAGTTCAGGATCTAACTAGAAAGTTGGTAGACAGCTCAGGGCATAGAATATTGAATAATGGACGCTGAGGCACCAGAGAGGAAACCCTGGTTGTGCTGGCCATCAAGACCTGAGATTTTTATGACCCATTTAAAAGCATTGCTGATTACCCAAGGACCTTAGTAGAGGTCTGAAGTGATACTCTATTAAGTCCTCATTTATTTAGCTTCATATCAGTAAGGTTTTCAGATAATTTGAACTATAACCTCAATACTAGAACTTTAAAATTTCTGACCATTTTTGAAGTAAGTCTTTCTTTTTACAGATATTGTGAGCAGAGTGTTAACTTTCTGTGGATAATTCAAAGCATGTCTTTGGGGCCTCTTGGGCTATTTACCCCAGTGCCTACATTCCTATATGCATGGTTGTAATTTTTTCTTACAGTTTTTTTGTCTTTCCTTTGATTCATTCTTCTTTCTTTCTTTCTTTCTTTCTTTCTTTCTTTCTTTCTTTCTTTTTTTAACATTTTGGTATTTCCTTTTCCTTTTTTAAAAAAGATTTTATTTATTTATTTTTAGAGAGAGGAGAAGGGAGGAAGGAAGAGAGGGAAAGAAACATCAGTGTGTAGTTGTGTCTCGCACGCCCCCCACTAGAGACCTGGCCTGCAACCCAGGCATGTGCCCTGACCGGGAATCAAACCAGCGACCCTTTGGTTCTCAGGCCAGCACTCAATCCGCTGAACCACACCAGCCAGGTCTGATTCATTCTCATTTCTAATTGCTGTATCTATTCTGCTGTGAGCTGTGAACTTAGACTTGTGGTAAACTGAGACTCAGCAGGCATTTTATACAAACTATAATATCTTTCATGTACGGGGATGCTAGTTTGGCTGCTCAAGTGCCATCTTTGCTTACTTTTGTCCTAGATAGCAGAGGCTATAGATTATAGGACCTTCAGATGAGCAAGATGCCACTATTGGTGATGGTACCCTTCTTGCCAAGCTGGCAGGGAGTTCTACCAGCCTAACAGCATGGGAATTTATGACCTATGTTCTATTCAGAGCTCTGGTGTGGGCACTGCCTATGGGCAAAGGATTTGCTGTGGTGGAATGGTATTATCAGGGTCTCCTGACATTCTGAGGTGGACAGACAAGGTCCTGCCTAAAATCACTGTCCTTTGATTGGACTAGGCTCTTTGTGAGCAGTGCTATTTTCTTTTCTGGAGCCTACATGAAAAATTAAGGGCATTTATTCACCATTAAACAAATTCTGATTGAATACCTATTATGTGTTAAGCCCTATTTGTAGGGCTATGGATCCTATAGTGAACAAAACTGACAAGATCTTCTGCTTTTATTGAGCTTATATTCTAGTGGTCTCTATGCCCCAGGTGACTGAGTAATGAGTTAGCTTTGAAATTAGGCAGAGTTATGATCAGATTATAGTAGTTTAATGACTTCCCCTTTAATTTTCTCAGGGTAAAATGATGGTTAATGATTCTTATTCTTGCAGGGTTGTTGTCAGAATTAAGTGAGAGAAGTGCTATTAAAAGTTCCCAGCACAAATCAAGAACTCTCAAAACTCAACAATAGAAAGCAAGCAACTCAGTAGAAAAATGGGAAAAATTTTGAATAGACATTTCATCAAAGAAATCATAGGGATGGCAAATAAGCATATGAAAAGATGCTCAATATTATTAGCTGTTAAGGAAGTGCAAGTTAAAACCACAATGATATAACACTACATACCTAATACAATGGCTAAAATTAAAAAGTGGAAGATATCAGTGCTAGGTAAGGAGGAGGAGCCACTAGACTCTTGCTTATAGTCTCTTATGGAGTTAAATATAACTTACTTTGTGGCCCAGCCATTCTACCTCTAGGTACTACTCCTATAGGTAAATGAAAATTTATATTCACGCTAAAATCTGTACACAACTGTTTATAGTAGCTTTGATCATAATTGCCAAAGCTGGGCACAAATCCTATGTCACTCAATATGTGAATGGATAAAAAAAATATGCAACACTACGCAACAATAAAAAGGGATAACTGTTGATGCACACAACATAGATGAATTTCAAAGGCATTATTTGGAGTGAAAGAAACCAGTTTCAAAAGTTACACACTGTGTGAGTTCATCTATATGACATTTTGAGAAAGGCAATAGGGATGGAGGCTAGACCAGTGTTTACCAAGAGTTAGGAGTGTGAGGAGGGTTTGACTAGAAAGGGACAGGAATTCCCACAAATGAGGGCATTTTGGGGGGAATAGAATTGTCATGTGCCTGGATTATGAGGGGCAGTCCAAGAATCTAAATATGTATTAAGATTCATAGAACTCTATCCTCTCCTTTCAAAAGTTAATTTCATCATATGTTACTAAAAACAAGTTCCCAGCATAGCACCTGACGCATAATTTAAGCTCAGTGAACACTAATGTTACTTTCCCCTTTTTGTTTCCTCTATATTTTTAGGAAAACTAGCAGCATCCTGACAGTTGTATTTTATGTTTGTTTGACTATAGTGTTTCTCTCACCAAATTGTGAGCCTTTTCAGGGCAGGGACTGACCTTATCTGTTTTTATTTTGTTTCTTGTTTTTTTTGCATTTGTTTCTCCAGTGCCCAGCAGAACCTGATAAGGAATATGTGCTTAATCACTGTGTGGAATGATTGACTGATATCCCTGTAGCAGCATGGATTCAGGCTGAGATGGAAATCTTGAGCAAGGGTGTCGTCACACTTTTTGTGGGGTGGGAATGAATAGGTAGCACTATGAGTCCAGGAAGTGGCAAAAATCTACGGATGCTTCCGTTAGTGTCTGTGGTGTCTTGTGTAGAAAGCACAGGGTTAAAAGTTTGTGCTCTAGAGTCACACAGACCTAGGTTTAACCCTGGCTGTGCCTTTACCACTCTGAAAACTTGGAGAAGTTACTTATTCTCTGTAAGCCTCAGTTTCTTCATTAAGGGTTTGAATAGTAAGTACCTCATGAGGCTGTTGTAAAGATTAAATGAAATAATGCTATAAAGCACTTAGTACAATACCTGGCACATAGAAAAGGCTCAGAAGTTAGTTTTTTCTTATTATTGCTATCATCAGAAAGAGTACACATTTAAATGCAGATGGGCCTGTGTTCAAAACTTGACTTTGCTACTTACTGGCTATATGACAAATAGGCAAATAACTTTGCCTTTTTGAGCCCATTTTATTCAGCTATTTGAGGAGGGTAACTCTTTACAGGGTTACCTGTTGTAAGAATTTACTGAAGGCAAAGCCCTAAGAACAATGCCTGGCACATGTAGGTATTAAATCCATGTTTTTTCCGCCCTCAGCATGATGGTACAGATAGTGAGGGCTGGCCTGTATAGCAAAAATTCCAAATCAGCTTTCCCGTCACCCCGTGGCATGACAGCAGTCAGCTATGGGAGCCACGCCCAGCAGCTTGGCTGACTTGACTAAGGCCAGTACGTTGCAGGGGTAGTTTTATTTTTGTCTGCGTGGCTGATATTAAGGAGTAGGGACAAAGCAGAGCCACATATTTCTAGTGGCTGCAACTTCTCTGGTGGCATACCCAGCCTCCTGCCTAGAGACCTGTGTACTTTACAAAAGATCTAGGTGACTATCTGGAAGGCTAGAGGATTTCGAACAACAAAGCCATATTTAAAGCACAGTTATCAGATCTACTTGTTTTTTTTACCTTTTTTTCATTGTCCCACCAAGAAGCATGTTAGTTAGGTCCTGGGAGGCTATGAGAATTGGGGAAGGATGAAATCTGACATCAAGTAGAATTAGGGCTAGAGGAACTAACCCCTGAAAGGGAGCAGCCAGCAGCTCTACTTGCAGTATCTAAAGGGCCAATAGGACTTGGACTTGATGGAAGGTAGCATATAGGGAGGGAGAGAGAAACCCCATGCTGTGGTCAGCATGGGCTAATTTGGATGAGATTAAGTATCTGAGTTATACTCAAAAGTTATTAGCATGATTAATAATAATAGTTATTCTCTCCTCAGGCTTTGAGCCTCATTTCCTTATATCCAGAAAACAATAGGTACCTCTTAAGTGTTCCTTTGCCTGTGGTTTGCACATGCTGCCAATGATCTTCTTAAGCTCCATTTTGGTTTTGTGTCTTCTGCATGATTTCCTTTTCTTGTTCCATCAGACTTCCTGTACCTAGCATTCCATCCCTTCAAATCTGATCTTAGTCTTTTCCTTAAAACTCTCTAAACCAGAGATTTTCAACTGGTGTGCTACAAGAATTTTTTTTTAACATAAAAGCTCTTAGTTTATTAATCCTCTCATGAAAAATCTGCATAATCACCACAGGTAAAGTCACTGAAGAATCTTTACTCCTTTTTGCCAGCACCATCATTGGCCTTTGCAGTCCCCCTGACTTTCTTCATTCTGTTCTTTTGTTCCTTTTTCTGTTTTCTTGAGGTCTTCTTCTCATATAGGCCATGTCTCGCAAGTCTACATTTGGGTTCATTTTTCTTTGCGTAATCCAAGTAGTCATAAGTCATGCCAAAGCCAGTTATCTTGCCACCACCAACCAAAATGGGTTCTGAATCCAAACACAAAGATACATCTGGTGTGGTCTTATACATTTTGGCTAGTTTTCCCCCAATTTCTGTCTTGGGTACTGTTGCCTTCCTTGGGTGAAGGATGTTAATGACCATTTGTTTTCACTGAAATAGTCTGTCGGTCATGAACTTCCTGGTCTGGATATTACTGTGTCATTCATGATGATGGCCAATCTTTAAGCAGCCAGGGAGGGAAAAAGCAAGAATTTTTAAAATATGCAATACCCAACTATTTAGCCAAGGGCACAGACTTCTTTTCCCTTAGGTTGTCAAATAAAAAAAATGACAACAGCCAACACAACAATAACCATCTGGTGTGAATGAATCAAAATTATACTTTTTTTTTGTTAGATCAGTAAAAAATATATATTTTGGCCTGCCACAGAATTTTAGGAATTAGTTTATGTGTGCCATGAGATGAAAAAGGTTGAAAACCGCTGCTCTTGACATACCTCCTACTGCTCTCTCTGGCTCTTGTCACTTAGTCTATGTTTATCCCAGCCCCCTTTCTTTGCTCAGGTAGTTCTCCTTACCAGGAATTAACTTCTCATACCTCCCCCCGCCTCGAACCCCTGGCCCCGTCTGTGTCAGCCTTAGGACTCCTCTGGAATGCTCCATGCTCACTTTTCATGAACCTTCCCTGACTTTCCTGCCCACATTGACCTTTCTTATCTCAGTACTAACTCTTGTAGTGCACAGTCTATATCACTTAATTTAGCTCTTAATTAGAATGTCTTCCTTCATGTCCTAATCATTTTGATTATATTGTTTTGCCTATAAGCTTGTCTTTTTGCACTAATACTGGAATTTAAAAAAAACAACACAACTCTGATCGTTATTCCTATCTTGTTAATGGGATGTGGTGGAATTAGGACCATCCCTACCATGTGCCAAGCCCTGTACCAGCTGATCATATATACAGTTTCATTTAATCCTCACTCTCTGAGTTAGGTGTTATTAACTCTGTTTTAGACATGATGAAACTATAAGTGGCTTACCTTTGCTTACTAAATTAATGTAAACTTTCACCTACCTTTCAATGCTCTCATAATCTGACTTTAGCTCACCTGTCTAGTTCACATTATACTGGATTCCCTTACTCTTTGTTATGGCCACCACATGTGCTCTTCAGGTCCCATCACTGTGCCTTTGCTCCATATAATTCTTCATCCTGTCATCTCCTTACCTCCCATTGCCTGTAAAAATTCCACTTGTCCACCAAGGCCTAGATTAGGGTTTCTTAGCCTCAGCATTATTGACATTTTGTGCTAGATGATTCTTTGTTGTGGGGAGCTGTCCTGTGCATTATAAGATGTTTAGCAGTATCCCCCTGGCCTCTACACACTGGATGCCAGTAGCAAATCTCTATCTTGCCCCAACCCCAAGTTGTAACAACCTAAAATGTCTCTACTGCCAATTGTCTGTTGCCCTGGGGGACAGAATTGCTCTTGGTTGAGTATTGTTGGCCTAGATTAAATGTTGTTTCCTCCAAGAAATCATGTTGTTTCCCTGTAATGGGAAATGATCCTTCTTCTCTCATATTCCAGGGTACTTGGCATGAATCTCTCAGTTGGCATGTTGCTCTGCTCTATATTGTAATTAGTTGGGTCCATCCTTGTTGTCCTGCTAGATTGCAAGTGCCTCCAAGAGGAAGGAACCAGGTCTTCTTCATCACTTTTCTCCCACTGTGCTTGCTACAGGGCCTGAGATGTAGAGGTCATGAGTTAAGCTTTTGAATTTTGAATTTTAAAGCAAAGATTCTATCTGATCTCTGTGTGCCCCTTAAATTGTTTCCATAAGGCAGAACTGGAGCACACAGTTGCCTGGTCAGTGATATGGAGGAACAGGGTGCTTTGGACTTGTGAGTTCCTCACAAAGTTAGTAGCTGAGTCAGTGGTGGGTTTTTATAGTAGTCGCTAGGGTCTGGGCTCCAGACATGTTAGTGTATGATGTGCATGACTGATCTCTGTGACCCTCTTCCCTGTCCCTCTACCCTATTGCATACAGAACCTGGATGGAGGTAAAATCACTGTAGTTAAAATAATTAGGAAAGACCTAGAGGAAAACACATACTAGAGGTGCATAGATGAAGAAAAGAAAGAAGGAAGATGCTGAGAGTGCTGAAAGACTGTTTGACTGAGCAAAAGTATGCACAGGCTTTGGAGTAAGAAAGATGAGGGTTTTAGGTGTCCTTTCACCAATTATAGCTAATATGGCCTTGGAAAATTTCTTAAGCTCTGTGAGCTTTTGTTTCCTCACTGTCAAATGGGGATAGTAATCCCTACCTTGAAGGATTATGGCAAAGATGAAATGAAATCCTTTGTGGAGAGTGCCCAGCCTGTGGCCTAGTTCATGGTAGTAGTATTACTCCTTCTGCCACTGCTACCATGTGCTAGGCCTGTGCTAAGTGCTTTTACATACACTCTCTCAGATAGTCTTTACAAAACACCTGTGGGGTAGATAGTAATTTTTCTATATAACCAGTAAGGAAACGGAGACTGAATTAACTCATAGCTGTCTTTTTCTGTTTGTTTGTTTTTGTTTTTTGCAACTCAGATCTGCACGAGGCCAATGAAAATATTAACTTGTGGTAATGGGTGCAACCTCTGCGAATATGCTAAAAACCCTTGAGTTGTACACTAAATTGGTATGCGAATTATATCTCAATAAATTGGCTTTAAAAAAAGTGTCACTACATTGGTCACCTCCCACTTGCCTTTCTGTAGCCCAATCCATAAAAATCCCTAGGGCTCTATAGAAAACACTTGGAAAACTGTTGATCTCTATCCCTATTTTTCCCACGCCTAACTTTGGCAGATATGTACAAGTGCTCTCAAGTCTGAAGTACCATGGTTTCTGGAAGCAGAGATTCCTGGTTAGTTTACTGACAGTGAGAGGTAATCTAACATGTGCTGTGCAGCAGAAGACACATTGTCAACCAGCACTCAGGGAGGGACACCAGTTGCTGAACAGGAGGAGTATAGGCATAGTTTGCAATCTGTCCCGGTGCCTTAGCCAGATACAGGAGGAAGCAGCAGCTCCCCCAGATGGTGCCTCTCATGTTTCTAGGAACACCCAGACGGTGGTTTGCTTTGACAGACAAGAAAATTCTTTCTTACTATGCAGACTGTTGTATTTGCTTCCTCCCCACTTTGTTGGTGAGCCTGCTGTGTCTATTCTGGATGGCAATCCTGTCGATGACGGGTATTAGTGACATTTGTAGCATCTCTCCCTGTGTGTGCCAACTTCTGTGTATATGTCTCTCTGTGCCTTTGAGTTTGTTTCTTTGTATGTGTGTATACGTCATTTTGTGCTTTTCTGTATTTGTATGTGTCTTTCCATATTTAGATGTGTCTCTGTATGATAAGAAATGGAGGGAGGGGAAGAATACTGAGCCAAGGAACTAGTTGCTGACAGAAGCTCATAAGCCAGGTTGAAGATTAAGGAGAAGGTTAGGAACAAAGGATTAGGCTACAGTACAGTAGGCAGGAGGTACCTAGAGGTAAGAGCAGAGCCAGATGTGTAATCAGGAACCCAAAGATGCTGTTGGTCTAGGCAGGATCTGGGCCCTACAAAGTGGTAGGCCAAACACAGTGGTCATCTAGCAGACAAAAATGGTCAAACCAGCAGAGAGAGAAAAGTCCTGCTTCAGGTATTAGGCTTCTGACTCTTCCTGTCTAAGAAGGACTCCTCAGCTGACTCTGAGGGCCCCGCCTGGTATTTGTGTTTGTTTGCCCGTATGTGTATTCATGCAAGTCCCTGTGTGAGTGTCCGTACCTGCATGTGCGTCACATTCAGGATACTTCATGGCATTAGAAACAATTGGTTTCCAGTGCAAAGTCTGATTCACTTGAGGTTCATTGACTTTTCTCTTATTCGTTCTCGTGTTGTCCCTCCATTCTTTCTCCAAACAAACCTAGTGTCTGCTCTGTGCAGGGTACTGGATATGCAAAGACTAATAAGGAAGATACATATTAGTGAAGCAGAAACACATTTCTGTTTAATCCTAATAGGTGTGGTGAGAAAAGATTAGCACTGTGTGCTCTGGAAATACAGAAGGGGCATTTAACCTGTCCTAGGAGGCCAGGAAAGGCTACCCAGAAGAGGTGATGGCTGAGGTGAATTTCGAGAGATGAATAGGAGTTAACCTGGAACAGGGATAAAAAGGGTATGCCAAGTGGGGAATGAGTGTGTTGTCCTTAGGGAATCTGTGAGTCAGTGGTTCTTTTAACTTGAGCATAGAATGCAATAGTGGAGCAGGGTAGAGAGATTGCAGATGAGGCTGGAAAGGTGGGCGCTAAAACTTGGATTTTATCCCAAAGATAATGAGCTAGAAAGAATGTAAATAGAGGTGGCTCTAATTCTCATGAAGGTATGTCAGGCGTAGGCTGGCAGAACAGGTGAAACTGGAACTTGTTTTTTAAAGAATGAGCAGGGGCTTTCTGACGAAGAAAGAAGGAGGAACATTCCAGGAAGAAGGAACTTTATGAGTAAAGATAGTAGGCAAAAAATATACGTTGGGAGACATCATGTAGGGAGGTGTCTAGAGAATAGTTTCTTCATCTGTATGATGGGAAACTGGTAACATATATCTTCAATGGCTAATATGAGGCTCAAATAAGAAAACGGATGTAAAGAATACTTTGTAAACCATAATGCTGTGTGCAAATTTCAATAGAAGTGATACTCATTTTCTCTTCTTTTCCCTTCAGTGCCCAGCGGCATCAGGCCCTCCCAGGTGTAGATCAGGTAGACATGTGCCCCAGTAGCGTGGCTCTTACTGGGTGAGAACTAGGCGCTCTTTCATCTAGCCACCCGGAATTTTGAGGAGGAGGAGCTAAGACTAGAAGCTGCTGGGACTCAGAGGCCGAGCGCTGCTTCATTCAGAACACACCGTTCTCCACAGCATGAGCCCTCTTGCTCAGGGACCTACGTTCAGAATAGTCAAACAGGAAGCGCCTTCTACTTATAGGCACTGTGAAGGACTGTGCCTTAAATGATCTCATTTGTTACTGTGAGGTAGTCAGCATTTTACAGGCTCAAGGTGACATAGCAAGTATGTACGAGTATTTGAGTCTGTATCTGTGAGATTCTTTTTCCTATATGTCACTTCAGAAATTTTCTGTTATCTCTGGGTTGGGACCAAGTTCCATGATTAGCAGAGAGTGAAACACTCTGAGGGCTTGGGCAGCGTATGGTTAGGAAGGTTGGAAAGAGAGTTTCTGGGCCTTGTTTTTGGGTTTGAGCCACAGCGCTTCCCTCCACACGGAACAGCTGTTCTTGCTTTCAAGGACCGACTGTCCTCTGTATATGTGTCTGTCTTAGGTGCTCTCAATATGTCTGATTGAGCTCTGTGTCCTTGGACCAAGGAGCATTTATAGAGCAGTTACTATGTGACATGTCCTGTGGAGAGTGGATCCATGGAGCTTCTCACACTGTCAAGCCAGAAGTCCACTTAAACTCATCATTTTCTTTTAAAACATCTGTACCCACAATGCATTCTGTCAAGTGCTTTGTAGTTATCCTATGCGAATATATCAGTATTGACCTCAATTAAGAAGATAATCCCTTCTCTCTCTGGAAATATTTTAAAATTAGCGATCTATTTCAATCTCTGTTCTTTAAGGAACTAAAAAAGTATAATTATTGAGGGCAAGAGGACACAAACAATATAAAAATCAAAAGCTTATTTGTCTTTAATTGGCTTTTCTTTTTCTTGTCAAATGAGGGTGGAATTTTATTTGTACATTTTCTAAGGGTCCCAGTCTGTTTGTGAAATCCTTACACAGGGGAAAACTGTGGGGAAGAGAGATTCCTTCAGTGACTCATTCAGAAAACTCTTATCAGAGAAGGAATAATTGCTCAGTGCTGCCCAGTTCTTTCCCTTCTGCTTCATGTGTACTACAAAATAGACATTGTACACTATGGCGAGCCCATCATTTACTGAAAAGAAGCTCTGGAAGCCCACTCCACCATCTCAGCACTGATCCAGGTCCTTCATTACTTTGTCCACTGCAGGGGGATTTTCTGTTTTTATCCTTTCCAGAGAATATGTTTATTGATTTTAGAGAGAGAGGAAGGGAGAGGGAGAGAGAGACAGAGACAGAGACAAAGACAGAGAAAGAAAGAGTGAGAGAAAGACCCATGTGAGAGAGAAACATCTACTGGCTACTTCCTGTATGCACCCCGGCCCCGACTGGGGATTGAGCCTGCAACCTTTTGGTGCATGGGATGCCGACTCCATCCAGCTGAGCCACGTGACCAGGGCCAGAGGATCTTTCTGATTTTCTAGAAATCTAAGGAACTACATTTCCATGAGTACTCTCAGGTTCTCCTTGGTTAAGTAGCTTTATCCTAAGCAAATTTGTGAAATGAGAACATCATGGTTTCCATGGCATTTTCTATTTGAGACAGAATTTTGGTGAGGTCTTGGCCAGAGGCAAGACAGGATCGGTAGGCTGGCTGGCACAGGTG